>CAJQZJ010033615.1:2545294-2572022 GCA_907164525.1 Lophiomys imhausi | reverse complement strand
ATAGTTAAATTTTGAGTTGTTTAGGAATCAAGAGGGTGTTCTGGATCTAAGAAGATATTTTTAAAATTATGAGGCAAGTTAGTATGAAAGCTGAGTTAGATAGAGAACTTTAAACTCATGGAGATGGTTAGATAGTAGAATGTTAAAGTCAGGTGCCAAATACATATGGACTGGACATTGGGAATGTATGCTAAGCCATATAACTCTTATAATTGTGGCCTATTTATTTCTGTTGTTTTGTATTGTATTTATAGTTATAAGAAAAAGAACCATTTTTGGACTGAAAGGAAGAGCTGTTGGGGGGAAAAATAAATACCTTAAACTAAAAAAAAAAGAAGGGAAGAGGATGGGGGGTTGAGGGAGAGGAGGGTGGATGGGTGGGACTGGAGGGGGGAGTAGGGAGGGGATTGTGATTGAGATGTAACTTGAAGAAATAAAAAATAAAATATTTTTAAAAAATTAAAAAATAGATATTATTTCTCAACAGAGCATAATTCCACAACCCTGAAAATCACAAACATTCCATAGTAACTTTATGAGGCACTGAATACATGCAAAGCTCAAAGTCTACCTGGCATTTTGATACTAATAACTAGTGAAACTTTAAGTTGGAAATAATTTTCATATATTTTTATTAAATGGATTTTTTTTATTTCAGTCTAGAGACATAGGTCAGATGTTCTGGGCACTGACTGCCTTTCCAAAGCACCTGGTTTTGATTCACAGAATCAACATAGTGGTTGACAAGCATCTGCAATTCTAGTTCCAAGGGATCTAACGAGCACTGCTGTTACACCAGATATCAGATGGTCATCCAACATCCAAACAGCCAAAACACCCATAATATAAAATGTAAACAATTCAAAAGAGAGAACTGATCTTTGATATTTTCAACAAAGTTCCAAAAATCCTCTTTATTATTTAATAGTGTCTCATGAAAACCTCCTCCACATATGCTTGCATTTTGACTGGCTTGATCTTGTGCAGCCCTTGCTGATGTACTGAAGGATGCTATAAGCTCATGAGTCCAGAGGTCCTCCTTTCATGTCCAGAAGACACTGTTTTATAGCAGTCTTCTCCAATCTCTTGAGTAGTTTTTGTTTCTTAAAAACATCATATAAATAAAAAAATAAATAAACTTATGCTAAGGGTTCCTTTACATGTATGTCCCTTTCACACACCTCATGTGGTAAGGGTTATTAGATCAGGGAATTTATTTTATTCACTAATATGCCTAGTGCATTATGCTTCCAATCTCTTGCCACACTTACAGTCATTCTCTTTTGTAAAGAAGAAATAAATAGAAAGTTTAACTAACAGTTAGATCTGAAACAAACATGAAGTCAATGAAAACAAAGCAATGAAACACATAATTAATTAAGGTCCATGATAAGGATAAGTTAAGCGTCATGCTTGAGGTGAACAAAGACAAAATAGAGATGTGGAATCCAAAGTGATCAGGAAGAAGATGATTCTTCTCAAATTACTACCATAGCAAATACTAAACATATTGACTTTCTATAACATATAATAATTACTAGAGGTCACATGCTGTCGTACATTATATATTTATTTTAAACAATTGCAATCCTACATCACTGGAGACTGATTTTTCAGTATCCAAAGTGGACACCAGTTTCCTAGGCATTCCATTGGTTAGTAAGACTAAAGAATGATTTTATAGAAAACAAGGGGATAAAACTACTTACTATGGGAGAAACCAGAGCTTGGGACTTGCAGCTCTATGCTTGTCATGATCCCTGCATGGAAAACTTGATAAAGAACAACGTCTTCTCCCATGTGTTTAACTACTGACTCAAGTTGCATATTGTTTCCTCAATAGACAACTGTGGCCAGTCTTCATCTTTGATGAGTGCTGTGTGGCCCAGCATATTTATGAAAATATACTGCACAATAATTGGAATTGCTTGAGTCAATGTCATTTTTAAAAAATTTCTGAAAAGCAATAAATAGTATAAAGATAATATAACATATTTCCTAATAGGCTAAGTTACTTTGAAAAATTAAAAGCATTCATATATTGGAGTCCTGTTCACCTGTAATGTTTACCTTAAAATGTTTTCTTTCACATATACTTAATATATTAATAAATGAAGGCAAGTCACCTCTCCACCTGTGATAAAAGAACAACAAAAAGTCTGTGTTTAAGCAACTTATTCAATTGAATGCTGCTCACAGTGTGTTGTTAAGTTACACATTCAATAAATAACCTTTACAGTCATCTGATGGTATCCTTGTCATTTGTGCCGTGTCCTAAATCAATGTGCAAGGATGTCACCTGAAGGAAGCAAATTAATTAAGATCTCTTAATGAGCCTAAAAGCCTGTTCATTTAACTAAGACACTTTATGATCTCTTAGAATACAGTGTAACAGCCAGAAAATTACACCTAAAGATGCATAAACCTCCTTTTATTAGTTTACATTTACTCTTGATATTGATGATTAAATTGTCAAGTTGTTGAAGAAAAACACTCAAATCTATCTAAAGAAAGTATTAAGATATCACATAAATGGATCACACTCTGCACTGATGGAGGGAAAAGACTATTAGAAGTTGAAATCTACAATTAAGTCACTTAATGAAAATGTGTTTATTCTTCTTCAAAACTTTGTGGCTTTTAATGATCTTCTGAGGGCTCAGTATTTCTCACATTTGTTAAGTTAGGGAACAGCTGCTAAATATTTGAACTACAGGAATAATTCTGTACTTTGTTTTTCAAACCTACTAAAGGAAAAAACATCTTTTATTTAGGAGTTCAAATTACATTATTTTTTCTTTGTCTTTCATTCTGGAATCAATTTTCCATGTATGTCATAAACAGGAGACAAAAAGTAAATAATAATTTGTGAGTACAGCATCACCTGATAACTATTTTAGCATTTGTTCTGTACATGAAGTTGTTTCTGAATAACAAGTGATTTGAATGTCTTGTGTAGACCTTGTATCTGCCTATTTTAAAGGTGATTTATAAACATGCCTTCTCTTATGATATACAGATAACCCCTCCATAAGCACATACAGGGTACAGATCTAGAATCAAGAAACCTGAAGAGAGCATTAGAAGTGAGGAATATACAAGAAAATCTCTCCAGGCACAGTGTGTATAATACTAGCAATTAGGAAATTAGGAGGTAAGTAGAGAATTTAAAGACAGTCTAGACTAAATAGTGACAGTTCAACTCCAAAACTGTGTGTGTGTGTATGTGTGTGTATCACATATACATATAGATAAACTAATACACATGTATATATACTCATATGCAAATATATGCATGCACACACATGAATGTATACCCATATGTATACATGTACACAATAATATCTGAATCCTTTTGAATGCAGAGACAGCTGCACTTATCTGCATTGCTCCCATGACCTGCTGAGGTTTTTCCCATACACTCATGACCCCTTTGTTTTTACTGCTTATTCAATGACTCAATGTGTCATACAGAATTTTGATTATCCATTTCCTTTTCTGATGGAGAATTGGTTGTATCCAGTATTTAATCACTTTCTTAACAATATTGCTGTTAAGTGCATAAGCATAAATCTTTGTGAGGACATGTTTCCACTTATCTGGTGTAAACCCCTGAAGGAGTCTCAGTTACATGATAAGCATATAGTGAGCATAATAAGAAACTCACAGTTACATTAATAAATGAATACAAACTATGCCTTTTCAAAAGCAGAGTGTGAAAATTCTGATTGTTCCACCCTTCTCCCCAGTAGATGCTGTGGTTTTATTATTTAGCCATTCTAAGATATGTACTATGAAAACTCTTCATGCTTTTATTTTTGTTGTTCTAGTAGACAAGGATGTGATAAAATTTAATTTGCCTACTTGTTCTTTGTGTTCAGTCTTTGTAAAGTCATAACTCTTTTTGAAAATGTTTTATTGATTTTGAATAACATGGGGATGCTCTTTTACTCTTAGACTGATGTACACATTCTAGCTATACATCCCTTATCACATAAATACAGTACAAATACAGTTTCCACATGTAGACATAGTCTTTCCTTTAAATGTACTTTTTAAAAGAACTTTAATTTTTCTTTTGGAGAAATTCTACTTTATACAATTTCTTTTGTATCTCTCAAGAAGTTTTTATATTCTGTCTACTGATTGAAGTGTTCATATCTTCCCTAAAATCATAATGAATTTTACCTTCTTTTCTTTTGGAAAATTACATAAGCACATTTAGATTCATGGTCCTGTTTCATTTTGCTGCACAGTGTGTGGTGTGCCAAAAATATTTTTTATATGAATAAGCATTTTCTGCAGAAAGACTACTGTTTTCTAGCTTAAACACACAGAGGTGCTTCTAAAACTCAGTTGGCCATAAATATGGTCTCACTGCTTCAGGCTTATTTCCAATGTTCAGTTTTATAAATATCCTCAAATGAGTTTAAATTGTATTTCATTGCTTATAGAAAAACAATTGATACTATCAGGTTCATTTTTGTACCATTGTCTAGCTTCTCAAAATCCCCTTTCCTAATCCTCTTCATACTTTTTAAAAATGTATTTATTTATTACTTCAGGTTACATGCCCATCAAAGTGTCCTCTTTCCACCCCTCCCAGTCCCTCCTTCCCACCCACTACCCCCATCCCTTTCATCCCATTCCTCTGGAGTGGAGTGTCCCTACATAACAGTCCCCCGTCCCAGTTCAGCAGTCATATGAGGGCCAAGAGCCTCCTCATACACTGGGGGCCTACAAGGCAGCACCACTAGGGCAAAGTGTCTGAATGACAGAATAAAAAATCTATGTTTCTGTTCCCTTTGTGCATTGGTTGTAGTATAGTTATCCTGTACTATATGGCTAAAATCTGACTATAAGTGAATAGATATCATGTGCATCCTGATGTCCCTCAACTGAAGAATGGATTAAAAAACTGTGGTACATCTACACAATAGAATACTATTCAGCTATCAGAAACAACGAAATCATGCAATTTGCAGCCTCTTCATGCTTTTAATATGAACTATATATTTCTTAGATTTAACCAACTATTGGTTAGTTTTTGTTTTTCTGTTATTTGGCACATTCTAATTCTCATCAGGTGTGATCTTCCATTTGTGTGAAGAATATCCAATGCTATTTCTTACAGGTGAACAAGGGGAATGAAAGATGATGATCAGTATTCTCAGATGCTGCTTATCTGTGAAGTAAGTGTCTTATCTAGTTATTATAAAATGCATTTATTGTGTGTAGAATTTCCAATAAACTGACAGGCTTTCCAAAGATTTTTGTACATTTTCTTTCCCCAGTGATGCTGCATTGGAGAATCTTACTCCCATACTGTCTCTCATGACATATCCTAAGCTTCCTAATTATTTACTTACATACGAAATCTTTTCTTGACATCTCTGTGCTCCTGAATGTTCTTTTGATGAGTTATAAACTCTGGTTAAGGTGCATGAGTTTGTCTCTTTTCTGATTCCTTTGGGATAGGATCTTTGTTCTGACAAGATTATCTTTGAATTTATAATCCCTCTGCCTCTGCCTCTTGATGGTGAGTTTACAAGTGCCAACAACCCACTCTTTCTGAGGTCCTGTCACTCACTGTACTGCAGCTCTTCCCCTGAGTGAGATTACTCAGTTCCTACTTTTTTTTTATAAATTACATGTTTCTCCTCAAATTTTTTGTCTGCGATTTTCCCCACATGTAATTCCACTCATACACACATTAGAGATCATGACTTTGTCTTGAAAATTTTTCTTTATTTTTCCTTTATATTTTCTTTCTTTTTGGGTGTTTTCTAGTGGTATGTATTCAATTTTATTCTTACTTTAATATTGGCTTTCATTCCACTAGGAGTAGTTTTTGTTTTATTCTTGTAGATATAAATTTTTATGTCTCAATTTTTATCAGAATATTTTATCTAATTTTTCTGTTCTTAAACTTTATACTTTATTTTGACTTCTCAATTGAAATAATTGGATGCCATGATACTTTTACTGCTATGTCTTAGATCTATGGTAGACCAGAAGTTGGAAATTAAAGCAGTAATCCTATGTTAATGATTGCAAACAGGGTTCCTTATTCAGAAAATTTCAGTATTTGGTCTTAGAAATTGTATTTAATTGTCAGAAGTCTCCAGTTGTATTATATAGAACAATCCTTTCCTCCTATACTCAGTTGACCGTGAATGCTAGTCACATGTACAAAACACATTCACTTCACTATCCAGGGAAGAGATAATGAACTAACTAGACTCTGTCATCTAGAAAAGTTGTCAGATGGAATTGATGAACAAGGGTGATTTCCTCCAAAATTCTCTTTTCTGGCTTTGTGACGTAGGAATTGATCCAAGCAGGAATCTGATGACAATGCCGGCCCTACTTGTACTTTACTCTTCTTTCAGGGTTCAGAATACTGTGTTCCCATTGTTCAATATTTGAAAGTTATTATTTACCAAGTGTTTAAAGTAGTAAATAAATTTATAGATTTCATTTTCAACCTTTATACTTTGTCATTTTGAAAACTAAACAGATTTAATAAGAACAATAGAGATTCAAATACTAATAAGACAGGGTAGGTTAGTCCTTCATAATCCCTGCTCTACAATAAATGTCTGTCAGAGAAACAGGACCAAAAGGCTGAAGACTGATGCTGGAATGTATGGAGAGAAAATGGGAACTGTCCAGGTAGTCACTGGTTTGTCATTTCTTAGTATTGGAAGCTGCAGGCCCTGCACATCCTATATAATCAGATATATTTATCCTTCTCAGCTCTCTGAGGTGGTTGAAGAATAGACAGCTTGAGTCTCATAGCTAAATTTTGAGTTGTTTAGGAATCAAGAGGGCGTTCTAGATCTAAGAAGATGGTTATAATAGTGATGCAAGTTAGTATGAAAACTAAGTCAGTTATAGAACTTTAAACTCATGGAGATGGTTAGAAGGTAGAAGGTTAAAGTCAGGGGCCAAATATGTATGAACTGGACATTGGGAAGGTATACTGGGCCATTTAACTCTCATAAATGTGGCATATTTAATTCTGCTGTTTTGTATAGAATTTACTGTTATAAGAGAAAGAACCATTTGTTGGAATGAAAAGAGAAGCTGTTGGGGGGGGGAAGAGGGTGGAAGGGTGGGACAGGAAGGGGGAATAGGGAAGCGTTTGCGACTGAGATGTAACTTGAAGAAAAAAAATAAAGTACTTATAAAAAAATACTAATATAAGCACTGCAACTTGGAATAAGGTGATAAATAGCCATATTGAAATTAATCTAAAGTAATTCACTAGGCAATGGATCTCTTTGGATTCAGAAAATTAAATGTGAGACATTGTTTTAATGGAATCATCCTTCTCTTAAACAAAATAGAAGGAATGCATAACTTTCAACTGTACAAAGTAATCACTCTCTTGATAAAATTTGTGTTACTTGAACAAATAAAAAAAATAAAACCAGAACTGAACATTTTCTCAATGGAGAAAAAGATAGATATTGTAAAAATTATTGGAAATTCCTTATGAAACTTGCACCAGTCTCAAATTGATGAGAAATATGTACAGATCTTATAGTAAGTGGAGGGTGGCGGTCTGTGCCATGGAGTCTGTTGCCAGTTAGTGGGACACCTTACTCTAGCTGGGCTGCCATGTTGGTCCCCAGAACAAGAGGGAGCTCTTGGCCTTCACGTGACTAATGAACTGAGGGGGGTTTATATGTGGGTCTCCCTCACCTAAGCTGAAGGAAAATAAGGAGAGGGGGAAGAGGGTGTGAGTATGGGAACAGGAAGAGGAGGAGGGGGGGCTATGATTGAGATGTAACTTGAATAAATTAATAAATGTTGAAAAAAAGAATTAGGTCTCTGCTAGGAAAGTTTATTTTTTGTTGTTAGGTTTTTTTTTGTTTTTTTGAGGAGGGGTTATTTTGTTGTTGGTGGTGTTTTTATACGTATGTATTTATTCATTGTTACATCAGATTCACAACTGCCTCCCTTCTTTCCTCTAATCCTACTCTTCCAATTTCTGCCCTTATCTCTCCCTCCCATTCTTCTCAGAAAAGGGACTCAACCCACCAACCCTCCCTAGTACTTCATGTCAAATCAGAACTAATTGCAATCTCTTCCACTGGAGCCAGTCAATGCAGCCCAGCCAGGGGAAAGTTATCTGTAGGCAACAGTGTCAGGGATAGCCCCTGCTCCAATTGGTAGTGGGCCCACATGAAAACCAAACAGTCCCTCAGCACCAGAGGGGATGAGGAGGGGAACAAGAGTGGGGACCAAGTGGAGGAAAGCAGGGATGGGAGGTAATAGGGCTGGGAGTGAAAAGGGAAACTGATGAGGGCAGGATCTCTGGGACAAATTGGAGACCTTTGACAAGGTAAGTTCCCACAAGGATATAGAGGGTAACTCTAGCTGAGAATCCTAGCAGCACGGGATAGGGAAACTGAAGTGGCCGTCTACTAAAGTCAGGCAGACTGCCAATGGGAGGAGGGGGACACACCCACAAAACCCTTGACCCAAAATCTACCCTGCCTAGAAGACATGCGATAAGGATGGTACAGAGATTGAGGGAATGGATGACCAATGACTGACCCAGTTTTATACCTAACCTATAGGAAAGAGCCAACCCCTGACACTATTACTGATGCTCTGCTATGCTTGCAGATAGGAGCATAGCATAACTGTCCTCTGAGAGGCTCCACCTAGCAACAGATTGAAACAGATTCTGAGACCCACAGCCAAACACTGGACAGAGACCTGGGCATCTTGTGGAAGAGATGGAGGAAGGACAAAGGCATTGAAAGGGGACAAGAACTGTACAACAAGACCAAGAAAGGCAACTGACTCAGGCCCATTGTGGCTCACAAAGATTGAACCATAAACCAAAGAACATGCATGGACTGAACTCATACACTTTGCTAGGAAATTTTTAGGAAACAAAAGTTTTATCTAGAAAAATAATTTCTTCGTGAAATGGCATACATACATCCCCCATACACTGTGACTTCACTGGACAAAATCTGTAACAGCAGTTGTGTGTGTGTGTGTGTGTGTGTGTGTGTGTGTGTGTGACCCAGCAACTGTTTTGCTTCACAATCAGATTAAACATCTAATATATATTATGTGAAACACACCAGGGTGTAAGAGCAGTAAATACATAAGGTCTATGTCATTTATGAGTGTTTTGATTGCTTAACTATAGATGGCATTCCAAAGTGAGAAATCTTCCAGTTAGTTTTGAAGATTATTCATTTACATGTGGATTTCTGTAAGCAATTTATAGTTGAATATGCCTAATGCCAATTTTATGAAAAACAGGAATGTTATCATTTGGATGAAAATGTTAGTAGATATATCCATTCACTCATACTCATGAAGAACAGTTGTTATTTGCATACTATGTTGTTCAGTCTTGATTAAAATTTTCAGCTAATCTCCTTCACCATAGAAGAAACCCAGAAGTGCATGTGAACCTCTCATCCTGGTCATTTTTCTTCTCTTCTAGCAACAATGAATTTTAGCTTTTGCTACACTGGACTCAGCATGCAGTTTTATGAATTAGAGAAATTGCCTTAAAATTGGCAGTGATAATGAATGAGACTTCAGAAGATTCAAAACAACTGATGATAACAACTCTGTAAATGGTGTATTTTTGCTTAATTGAAACAAATGTAGAATTTTTCACCTTAGACTTCTTTGGTTTGTGCACCTTATCAGCTTAAATGAGATTTGTTTAATTGCATTTTAATAAGGCTGTAACTCTATCACTTGTGATTGTTAAACACAGATATATCATTCAATCCAGCGGCTCATGAATGAACCCTGACAGATTGTTTCTACAGGTTTACTGAGAAATTTATTTAAGAATAAACAAAGTAAAATTGTGGTTAAAAGCAGAGACATCATTGAACATAACAAGGGTAAAAATAATAAAACAGCAAAAAGTTATTGCAAGGTAGCATAATCTTTCTAGTTAACACTTTTTAATTCATCTGAATTTTCAAAGAAAAAATATATTTATGTATATATTTATACACACATATATATGTATATATGTACAACCTGTTTAGTTTGCATAATGTTATTTTATAGATATTTTCAGTGCTGACCATCTGATACTGGATAACCAATTGGTTATGTTCTACCTGGAGGAAGATTATTTCTCCTACTCTTATCAGTCCTTAGTTAACTATCCGTAGTTAGTTGTTTAGGGTTTAAGCCTCCTGGGCATTCTCTCTCTATGTTAATATGTTTATTGTTGCACTTCTTCAGCTCATGTTTCAGCATACATGTAGGTGAGAGTGTATGAGTATAGCTTCTGATGTCACTATTAGACACAATCACATAGCAAAGTTCCTGATTGTCAGACTCTTGCAATTTATCTATCCCATCTTCCACAATATTCTATGACCCTTAGGTGAGATATTTCTTTTGTAGATGTATTTATATATTTATGTTTTTGGACTGGTTCCACAACTTTGTGTTTTGATCGGTTGTTATTTTCTTCAATGGATTTCATCTGTTAAAAAGTGAATTTTTCTTGGTATGGAGTAAGAATGACACACGTTTTGAGCAATAAGAACAAATATTTAGAATGTAATAATAAATATGCTGGTTTGATAAGATGTCAGATATAGGTTGCTCTTCAATATATTATCTTCACTAGACTTCAATTGTAGACTTGGTTTTCAGTATCAAGAATGATTTTCCACATGTTGAGTGAATCTTAAGGACAATTAGAGAGCTCTGGGTTACAACCAAGATATGTCTACCAGTATGACATGATTAAGATGATTATATCTTGCTGATCATTGTGGTTCATAGGTACCATAGCTTGGTAGGACTGTTTTTTTGCTTCCCTCCTTTGGAAACTTTTATGACACAATGCCCCTCCCCAAAAGGCAAAGTCCATGTAACAAAAAACCCAATACCAGGTACTAAAGGCCTTCTTGTGAATTTCTGGTCAAGATTGTCAAGAGACTCCCAGAACTTTATTTGTTACTATTATTTCCCTGGTTGCCTGTAAGAGATGGAAAGTAAGTTCTTATTACTGAAGATACCATATACTTCAGTCACAGGGCCCCTAAGGTGGAACTGACCTGAAAATCTCCTACCTGAGGACTCGAATTATTGCATAATCTTTTCATGGAATATGTGAAACATTGAGTTTAGTGAGTGAAACATAGAATAATTAAATGCATGTGCTTGCATGCATATTTGAATATATATATGTGTACATTTAATATAAAGTGGTTCTCAAATAAAAAAAATAGATATATTCTATAAAACATAACTTTTCTATCCATACTCCATGGTTAGTTTTGTTCTAGCGAAGTAGAACTAACAGAGGTTATCTATTGCAATGAAACTGAAAAAAAAGTCAATTATTATCTTCATGAATTCTCAGGACATGATAAATATTCTGTTTAGTTATACAACCAAAAACATGTCTGCATTAACAAATAGGATTGATTTGCTCCTGAAGCCTTTTTCATGATTAAAAACATTTCCATGATACAAATACATTCTAGCAAATATTACTCTAACTTAACTTTAAAATATTTGCATCAATTTTATGGACATCATCTAGGCTTGTCTACTCATGCTCCATAATTTCAATCAGACCATCATCTATTTTTATTCTATATCTTTTTTGTTGTTGTTGTTTTGAGACAGGGTTTTTCTGTGTAACAGTACTGACTGTCCTGGAACTCACTCTGTAAACCAGGTTGGCCTTAAACTCACAGAGGTCCACCTGCCTCTGCTCCTGAGCGTTAGGATTAAAAGCATGCAGCACTATGCCCTGCATATTCTATATCTTCTTAACCAAAATATAGTTACTATTATTTCTATTTATTGTTATTCTACAATCCAGACATGCAGCAAAGAATTTGGATATAGGCCTGAGGATATATCTCTGTTGTTAAAGTACATAAAAATTTGTGTTTAGTAACTAGCAACCATGTGGGTTTCTGTGACATCACTTCTGGGAAACAGTTGGATTCCTGGGGTTTGCTGGTCAGCTATTCTAGCTAAATTTATAGCCTCCAGGTTCAGTGAGAGAACCTGTCTCCAAAGTCAAAGTGTAAAACAACAGAGAAAAATCCCAGGTTTTCCCTTCTGGCTTCTATACATTCATGCACCACAAACATGGAACACACACACACACACACACACACACACACACACACACACATACACACACACACACGGTGGGGAAGAGGGAGAGAGATCATAGAATAGTCCCTACAGAATGATAGCCAGGGCTTTCCTCTCCATTCTGCATGCAAATGCAGATATATGCTCACACAAGTGACAAAGACCTGTTTCTGCACATGTGAAAGCCCACACACTTACACATACCAACCAAGTCAGACACCTATTGGGTTTTGTTAGGAAGGTTCTGGCATGTAAAAGTCCCGTGATGTGTACTAAGCCTTGGTCATCATCATTGCATTGGCCATGTCCAGAAGCTCTTGGTATTAACTTCAGAGATGCTGAGGCAGCTTGATAAAAGAAGACAAGCTCAAGCTTCCCTGTCAGGATAATCCATATTCCATATCCAACTCATTCTCCATCATCATCCATGATAGCCAAATATTACCTTACCAGATGTTAAAGCTGAAAAGCTGTCAACCGGAAAGTCTTGTATCTTGTTCTTTCAAGATAAAGTTATATTCCTTCCATGTTCTTCTACATGTACAACTTACTGTGTCAGTGACTCAACCATGGAGGTGCTCATGGTTAGATAAACTGCCATCCTTTTTTTTTCCTTTTGGTCTCTCTATGACCTACTGTTTCCAAAACAATGAAATGATGATTTTGCATGTTAAGTTTGTATTACTTTTGGCGTTAATTGAAACTATCAAGGAGTCTTTTTTGATAGAAAATTAATGTGCAAACCCAATTTGGAATGCTTTCCTAAACTACTGATGAATATCATCCCTCAAATTTCCTGCAAATCTCCCTTTCATTTATTATATTTGGAAACTCCATGGACTTCTTTCTTTTTTATCGATAGAAAATATCAAGAAAAGTTTTCATTTTTAAAAAATGTTTATTTAATTACTTCATGTTACATCTCCATCACAGTCCTCTGACTCTACCCCTCCTGTCTCCACCCTCCCACCTTCTCCCCCTTCTCTCAACAATCCTACTCCTCCAGTGTGGAGTGCCTTACTTATCAGCTCCCTTCAGTTCAGCAGTCATATAAGGGCTAAGAGCTTTCTCTTGCACTGGGGGCCTACATGGCAGCTCCACTAGGGCCACATGTCAAACTAACAGGTAACAAAGTCCATGTTCCTGTTCCTTTCATTCTTTTGTTTGTAGGAGAGTTATCCTGTACTATGTGGCTAAAACCCAATTATGGGTGAGTAGATGCCATGTTCATCTTTCTGAGTCTGGGATAGCTCATTCAGCATGAACTTTTCTAGTCCCATCCATTTTGGCAGCAAATTGCATGATTTCTTTGTTTCTGATGGCTGAGTAGTATTCCATTGTTTAAATGTACCATACTTTTTTATCCATTCGTCATTTGAGGGACATGGACTTCTTTCTAAATCCTGAACATATTGAACTTTAAAAAATTCTTCCAAAATATCTTCAAAACTGGCTGTCGTGATCTGCTTCCCTAGTTATAATCCCAAAATGTATGGAATAACCCCAATTCTTCTTACATTTTCCACACTTTGTTTCATCACATTGCTATTTGTATGTTTTGAAACCATGTACATAGCCATGCAAATCCTATCACTCTGTCTTTAGTTTTCAATAATTAATGTTGGACATCAAGGGTATCATAAATTGTCACTCATGAATTATCTGTTCAGATCTTTATCCAGACTGTTTTTTTGGTTCATTTTCTGACATAATTATATTTTTAATACTATCTGGATGAAAAACCTTTCTAAGAGATATGTTTGCAAAATATTTTCCCTTTGTCATTTTAGTATTTTAATAGTGTTTTTTAAATTAAAAAATCTTTTATGAATATATATTTTAGGTGGATATGTTTTTAGTCACATCCAAGAAATCTCTACCTAATTCCAGTTTCTAAAAATGTTTCTTAATGGTCCCTTGAAACAATGTGATTGCCCTCTTCATGTAACACAAATCAAATGTAGCTATGAAAATATTTTATAATTGGGTTACAGAGAGGATTCAACTGTACTCTTCTCTTGTAGAGGACCTACATTTAGTTTTCAGCACATAGAGGGATCTGTATCTTCAGCCCCAGAGAATCCAGAGTATTTTTCTGTGCACTCATGTGCACATGCTCCCACACAGACACACACATACAAATGGTCCCACATAGACAAACACATGCACATACTCACACACAGAAACAAACACATGCACCTGTCTCATGCAGGCACATGCACATACACATGCTCCCACACAGACACATATACATGATATACATGCAGGTACTACCACATAGGTGCACAGGTGTTCACATTCTCCAAATCAGACAAACACACAAGCACACATTCTCATATAGACACACACATGCACATACTTTCAAACAGACACATACAAACACACACACACACACACACACACACACACAATTTTTAAATTAAAGAAAACATTTCATTGCAATGTAAACCAAAAAGATCTGCAAATCCTGAAAGGAGTAACACACCAATGTAGCTCTCTTTAACACAATGATTAAGAATGAGGAATGTAGTTTAGTGCAATCCTAACTCAGTATTAAGAATCAGAGTGACAAAAGGCAGGGCTGGCTCTCCCACACTCACACCCTAGGGTCTGGCTCACCCACAACCCCCTCATCCAAGACTACTCAGGGCTTTCCTAGTCTCTAGTTTGCTTCCTGTCCTGGGAGCTCATGTGTTGTTTGCCTGGTACTGGACTGATGGTCGACACAGGCCAGCTCCCCTTCTGGGCCCCCAAACTAGTGTTGGTATCTGGCTTGCTTTTGTCCATCCCTCTTCCCGCAATGTTAGGCTACTCTTCATTCAGATGTTCATGGGTTAGAACATTGAATATAGACATAGCCTCTCCCCTCTCTGCCATTTACTGATGCATATGTGACATAACAGGCACTCTACTTTGTGGTATTGTTGGCAAGAGAGAGATCTTCTTCCTTTGCCCCTCACTTCCAGTGACAGACAGGTGATCTAGCCCAGATGGGGTTACAAGAGCAGGAGAACTGTCCCTGTACTTCACATGTGGCAGCACTTGGGAGAGCAGGCCCTGCACCTTGTCTGGGCAGCACATTACAGCTGACCCTGTATGTATAGGTTGTGGGTAAGCTAGCCCTTAGGAAGGGAGTGTGGGAGAGCCAGCCCTGCCTTCTGTCCGCTTTGTGGTGTTGGGAAGGGAGATATCACCTTTACTCTCTTGGCCTAGCCACAGGTAGCAGGTGGGAGAATTGTCCCTGATGATGTCATGAAAGTAGAAAAGCTGATCCAACCCCTTACCTGCTGCAGCACTCAGAAGAGCAGGCCCTGCAAATGGTGTTTGCAGGCCCAGAACCAAGACATTGAGTTGGCCCACCCTATGGATGAACTTCTGGAGTGCGTGAAGAGGCCAGTTCCACAGATCCAAAACTGCAGGATCTCCATAACACAGGACAATAACAACATATCTTAGAAGAGTCCCAGTGAGGTTCCAGTATTAAAAAAGTAGCAGAAGCCAGAGGCCTCATATCAGACAAAGGAGTCTTTTACAGTGAATATATGCAAATAAAAATGGGTGTACAAAAGGAAATATTGTGGGACACACTGAGACACACTACAGCTTCCACAATGAGATTTTTTTTTTTTTAGTGTGGGTGGAGAATGCAAGGGGGAAAGGTGGGTTTGAGGAGAAGTGGGAGATGAGAGGGAACAGGGTGCATGATGTAAAATTCACAAAATAAATAAATAAATAAATAAAAGGAAAAGAAAAAAATCCTAACAAAACATAGAAAATAAAATCAGAATGACACCTGCTTTCACCAGGTCATTATATTTTCCAGATAATTAAGAATATCATTGGAAAAAGACAAAATTCCCAATAATTATGTCAGTGGACACTCCAACTATATTTGATCACATTTCTATTTGGACTTGAAGTATAAACATGTAGTACAGTTTATAGCTAATTCTACCATGATTAACAAGAGTGGAAAACAATGAAATCATGAATATACATGAAGAGAATGTTCCTATTTATAACAACAGGGGTTTGTTTGTTCTAGGCTGTCTTTAATAGAACATGGAATTTTTTAATTTTATTTTTAATCTCTATGTATTTAATTAGCTAGTCTATTTAATTTTTCTTTTGAACGAGGATCTCCCCATGTAGCTGAAACTGGCCTTAACCTGGAATCATTTTGCCTCTGCCTTTTGAATAAAAAGATATCAGGTGCATTATACCACTCAACTTGGACTGAGTATTTTAAAAAGTGCTTCTCTGACTGGCATATTGACTCAAATCTGTACTCTGAATATTCAGGATGTCTGGGAGTTTTAGGCTTGACTGTGCTATACAAGAAGTTACCACTCTGGATAAACTACAGAATTAAATCCTGTGTCTAAATGAAGTTAAATTGTCACTCATAATCAAACTACTCTCAAAATTTATAAGCTCTAAGCTTACTTATTCTCAGAAAAGTTTATCACTAGTAAAGTCTAAGAGAAAATAAACTGGGGAAAGTCAGTAGATAAATTTAAATTTGCATTCTTAAATGTTTGCTTTTAAACACCAATTTCTGCCATATGAAGCCTCAAATCATGTTTTCACTTAGTTTAGCCAGTTAAAAAATTCTGGCTATTAAAATTAAAATTTCCGTCTACAATTATGATTTTTTATCAAAAATGGGTTACTGTTAGAATCTAAATAAGGACCATATTCTGGGTGAATACATGTAGAATCAATGAGTTAACAAAGGGAAGGGTCATTAAGCTTCATGGAAGCTGTGATTCTGTTATGCTTTGGAGTTTCAGGCTTTATTTCATAGTCACCCTTAATACAATTTCTATATTCTTGATGAAAAACAATAACAAAAGATAAAACCATGACATTACAAGAAATTTCCCAATGAAGTGTATCTTTATTATACAAGTTTAAAGCTTATTTTCAATCAAGTTCTTTTACTATCTTTCATGACTATTCACAGACAATAAACGGAACATTTCAGAACATTCTATTAATATTTATGAACTTGTCACATGGAGAGTTACTAACCAAAGTATTTCAATTTGTTGAACAAGAAAAGATCCAGCTGTGAATTATGTACTGGTCATTCCATTCTTACTAAATGAAAATATATCAGTGTCTTAAAAGTGAATGGTGTACTCAAATAACAGCATGTCTGCCTTTGCAAAACTGAAAAACTGTAAATATTCGTTGCAGTATGGAGGTGTATGGCTTCTTAAAGCCAGTACTTGGATTCAGGTATTGGTTTCTTCCTTTATACACTTCTAAGATCATGTACTTTGATATTCTGTGGCTATAAAGTTGTTACCCGTCTTCATAAAGTTTGCTAGTGTCTCTCATCGGGTAATTCTCATGATTATCTTATTGTCATCACAGTGATTTGATATTTTCAGTAATTACTAGAAAATGATAAGGGCCAAGTACAAGAATGTTAGAAATACTGTGAGCTACTCAAAAGAGTATAAATCCATGAAGATACTTCACTAGATTCTGTTATTTATTTTGCTCGAAAAGACTGTAAATGTCTTAAGAATCAAGCAAAAACTTCAGAAGAGAATCAGCACTAAAATTTTTACAACAAATTTGAAGACATGAAAAGAATTCATCTGAACTCATGGCTGGGAGTTTTCTTTTTCTTCTCTTTCCTTTTTTTGTGCTAGGGTTTTAAATCTTTCTTTTTGTTTTGAAACCGTTTCTCACTCCTTGGCCCAGAGAAGACTTAAATTCATAATTCTCCTATGTCTACCTTTACATTTCCGGAATTCCAGGTGAATGGCTCTCCAGGGTTAAAATTTATAATGCAATATCTCTGCATTGTGTGTTGCTATGACCGTGTACTGGGTAGTAATGTTAACATTGCCACATTAACTCCTTAAAGAAATGAATAACATTTCACATAAAAACATTTTCAGCTCATTAGAGTTGAACCACTGTTTGGGATAACAGTGTAATGACTTTGTTGTTTTCGCCAGTGAATGCTGACAGTAACGAGGAAGAGTTCAGAAATATAGTACCTGCATGGTTTCTGAACATACCTGCTAAGACTAAATAGTAATTATAAAAAAGGGAAAATTCACAATGGCTGTCACAATCTTAAGCAAGTGTGAATCAGCACAATTGAAAGCGTCTTGACATCGAAGGTCCTCTTGCTGGGCGATGCTTGCTTTTCGAGTAAAATGAAAACTGTCAGTGGAGAATAGAACTATATATTTAAGAAAACCTTATGGTTATTCTCAAAAGAAAAGAAGTAAAGAGAATTATTAATTTGTGGTCTGTGTGTTGTTTTCTGGTTTTGGAGACTTGGATATACCACTACAGGTAGTATGATATTGATAATATTAATGGATGTGGGTCAGAGATAGTGATATGTCTTTATAATTCCAGCATTTGGAAGGCTAAAGAAACAAAATAAAGTTTAAAGCAGCCTAGGCCACACATAGCAACCTTGTCTCACAAATCGCTTACATTTATCTATCATTTTATCTATGTCTATAAAATTTATATCTATATTGGCACAGTATGATCTGTATCAAGATCTCTTAAAAGTATCCACTGGTGATTTATTTTCTCCTGAGAAATTTTAAGCAGTGTTATTATATGAATATATAAAATATGTATGAAAGTACATAAAATACTAATTAGAAATAGTAAAGGAATTAACTTAAAGACATGGGTCAGTAAAAGTTGTCTAGTGGTTAAAGGTGAATAAAACTCTTTCAAAAACCCAAGTTTAGTTCCCATAATCCTCTTTAGTTAGATCATAACCACTTATAAGCCTTGCTTTGAGTAATCAGACACCTCTGGTTTCTACATGGACCGACATAAAAAAGGCACCTGCTCTGATACAGTTGCCTACCCCTACATAGGAGCCTGCTCCCACACAGGCACCTTCCCCCATTCACACATATACACATATAATTAAAAGCTAACAAAAATAAATCTTTAAAAATAAAAATTTAAACTAAACTAGTACCTAACAAAATTATATGTCCAAATGACTATTCTTTTGCATTTCTTAATCATCCTAAACAGTTTGTGACAGTTGCTACCAAAAGGCCAAAACTTCACATTGCATTTTTAGGCATTATATAGGTACAATACCTTAAAAAGTCTTAACCTTAATTTTGTATCAATATGCAAAGATCAATACTGATATAGCCAAATGTAATCTTAATTTTATATCAATATACAAATATAGAAGAGCATATTCAATAATCTATCCCCTTTTCTTTATCATTCCTATATTATATCTATATCCCATTTTTGAAGTCTTTTCCCCCATACATAGGAGAGAAAGAAAGATAGAGAAAAGAAACAGAGAGAAATCTCTGGGCCTAACTCCAAAATCTTGTCTAACAATACCATTTACCAACTTATAGCCAATCCCCCTAAATAACAACAAACATCTATAACCCATCAAATGATCAAAGGGCAGGAATCACCCACTCTACCTTCTGGGAATGGGATGTCACTAATAGACAAGCAACATTTGCTTACCCGGATATATAGAAATTTGGAGGTGGTCTACAAAAACCTCAATAGATCTTAAGAATATGACATTTAAAGATATTTTCTTGACTTAAGTTTTTTTTTATATTTACACGTCAGCACCTGAGAATACCCTCATTCTAATTCAAGTAGAAGATGAGCGTGTAAGAATCTCCATTTGGAGGTGGCTGCATTAGTGACAAGTTAGCCACTGGGCAAGAAAAATCCCTTGCTTCAATTGCAGACAGAATGCTGTCCCAAATGGACAAAATTTGAATGCAGGTAAGTGGACAGCCTGGTTCTGCCAAGACAGGGTGGGAAGGTCCTTCATAATTCCTGCTTTACACTCAATGTCTGTCAGAGATAATGGGCCAAAAGACTGAAGATAGATGCTCCAATGTATTGAGAGAAACTGGGGACTGTCCAGGCAGCCAGTCGTGTGTCATTTGTTAGTTTTGGAAGCTGTTGGCTCTCAAATTCCAGTTTATTCAGATATATTTATCCTTTTCAGGTCTCTGATGTGGTTGCAGACTAGATAGTTATAGTCTCATAGTTAAAATTTAAGTTGTTTAGGAATTAAAAGAATGTTCTAGGTCTAAGAGGATGTGTTTAAGTTGGTAATGTAAGTTAGGATGGAAACTAAGTTAGGTATAGAACTTTAAACTCATTCAGATAGATAAACAACAGAATATTAATATCAGTTGCCAAATACGTATGACCATTAGGGATGTATGTTATACCTTATAATTTTCATAATTGTTGCCTAATTGTTCTTATTGTTTTGTATTGTATTTATTGTTATAAGAAAAAGAGCCTTTATTTAGACAAAAGGGGGATCTATTATGGGGAAAAACATACACCTTAAATTAAAAAAAAAAGAAGCAGATAGTAGGGTGAGGAGTAAGAGGGTAGGAGGGTGAGACTGGGAAGTGAGGAGAGAGGGGACTATGATTGAAATGTAACTTGAAGAAAGAAATGTTAAAAAACAAAGCAAAACAAAAAAAAGAAATTTACTTAAAATAAATTTTGTTATACATTTATTATTTATTAAATATAAAGACAATTTAAATGCTAATGACATAGATATTCCAGTTCATTTTTATGTAAAAATTAAAACCTAGTTGACAATTTAATGTGATCAGCCCTGTAGCATCTTCAATATTATTCAAACTTGATTGTTATTTATTTTTTATTTTTTTTCTTAAAGAATGTTTTATTAGCACATATAAATCATACACAATAATGGCTTTCATTCTGACATTTTCATACACGTACATAATGCTTTTGAGTAGTAGTCTCTTTACACTCTCTTGTACCACTCACTGCTGCTGACCCATGTCCTCCCAATTAGCCCCTTTTTCCACCTGAACTTGTATGTGTGTGATGAGTTTCACTAGGACTGTTTAGATAAATGTGGACAAGAGTTTGCCTGCAAGAACAATGGCACCTCAGTGGCTACACCACTGAAGAAAATGTATCCCTCCCTCGTCAACCTTTGACTGTGTGTGGATCTTCTGGAGTCCTTCCTCAGAAACTTTTTTTTCATTCTTTTTTTCCTTTATTTTTTATTTCTTCAAGTAACATATCAATTGCAGTCCCCTCCCTATTCCTCCTCCAGTCCCACCCTCCCACCCTCAACCCCCCATCCTCTTCCCTTTTTTTTTTTCTTTTAAGTTAAAGGTATATCTTATTTCCCCCTACAGTTTCTCCTTTCAGTCCAACAAATGGCTCTTTCTCTTATAATAATAAATACAATACAGTACAACAGATGTAATTATGCCACAGTTATGAGGGTTATATGGCTTAACGTACATTCCCAATGACCAGTCCATATGTATTTGGTACCTGACTTTAACATTCTACTATCTAAACATCTCCATGAGTTTAAAGTTCTATATCTAACTCAACATTCATACTAATTGCAACACAATTTTAAAAGTATCTTATTAGATGTATAATACTCTCTTGACTCCTAAACAACTCAAAATTTAATTATGAGACTTTATCTATCTGTTCTTCAATCACCTCAGAGACTTGAAAGGGATAAATATATCTGATTTTATAGGAAGTACAGGGTCTGCAGCTTCCAAAACTAAGAAATGACATACCAGTGGCTGCCTAGACAGTTCCCATTTTCTCTCCATACATTACAGCATCAATCTTCAGTCGTTTGTCCCCGCTTCTCTGACAGACATTGATTGTAGAGCAGGAATTATGAAGGACTTACCTACCCTGTCTTGGCAGAGCTAGGCTGTCGACTTACCTGCTTCCAGGTTTTGTCCTTTTTGGACAGCATTCTGTCTACAGTTGGAGCAAGGGGCTTTTCCTACCAAGAGATAGGCTTGTGACTAATTCAATCATCTCCCACTGGAGATTCTTCGATGCTCATCTTCTACTTGGAGGAGAATAGGGGGTGCTGTCAGGAGTTGATATGTCTTGATATAAAAATTTCTAAAGTTACGAAAACATCTTTGAATGCCATATTCTGCAGATCTCTTGAGGTTTTTGAAGAGGCCCTATCTATTTATTATATTAGGGTAAGCAGATGTTGCTTGTCTCTTAGCAGGTTTATTTCTGATTAGCTTAGCCAAGTAACTGTAATAGGCTGTCATAGTACCTAACAGAATGACTGGCTTGCATAACCATTAGTTTGCATTTCTTAATTATCCTAAACAGTTTATGACAATTAGTAGTAAAAGATCAAAACATCACATTTCATTTTTTTTTCTTTACCTCCTAACCCTTCCATCCCATTTCTCTGGGGTGGGGTGTCCTTATATAACAGTCCCTCATCTCAGTTGAGAGGTCGTATGAGGGCCAAGAGCCTCTTCATTCATTGGGGATCTATGAAGCAGTACCATCAGTGAAAAGTGTCTCATTGCCTGGGAGAGAGAACTACTAAACAAACAAATCAATAAGCATACAATAGATAAAAAAGACTAAAAAATAGAAAAAATATAACTAAGATGTCTTTGGGTCCTCTTCCATGACAATTCCCTTTAGATAACTTTAAAAACACACATCAACCTGCTTTCCCCACAGTGGTGGGATCTGAGCTAAAGGGTTGCTCTGATCATTTTCTAAGTTTTAGAAAAAAATCTTGAAGGAGAACATGAGATTAATTTGCTTGGGTATTTGATGCTCACTGGTTGAATACCTGCTATGCAAACAGCATCTGCTCATTCCGTGGGCCGACCGTTGCATGCTCAGCACAGGGAGTGTCTTCCTCATTACTTGGGAATATTCAGTCCTTTAACTGAAATGTTCCATGAAGTGGCAGGAAGAATACTTGCATAGGAGAGGTGAAGTACAAAAGAAACCCCACTTACCCAAGATCCCTTTAGTGTATGCCTTCTAATACTACAGCTGTCGTGGACTTGGAAAAGACTGAATCTCTTCACTTTTATTTTGCGTTTATATTTTATTTCAAATCTTGGTTCAGTTGCTTGCTTGGGTTTCATAAACAAATAATTAAGCAAATTTAAAAAATAATTTCCAGCAATTTCTGAAATGAGTCTAAACATTCTTCTGCCATTTTGAATGATGCATTTGTGGAAATCAACATTCTCAGTCTTGATGATTATATAATCAAAATTCCTATCATCCATGAAAATGTTGAAGGTGTTCTTTGTTCTTCAATATCAATACTCAAACAAATTTAATCTTTTAAATGTATATATATATATATATATATATATATCACTGGTATGTACATTTGCTTTCATGTTGAATAAACAGTGAAGTTAAATGTAAAAAAATATAACTAATATATAAAAAACAAATAAAAATTAAAAATTAAAAATAAGAAGTCTATGTCCAAGTTCCCTTTGGTGTGTTAGTTGTAGTATTGATACCTTCTACTATATAGCTAAAATCCTACTATAAGTGAATAGATGCCATATGTGTCCTTCTGAGTCTGGGTTAGTTCACTCAGGATGAGCTTTTCTAGTTCCATCCATTTGGCTGCAAATTTCATAATTTCATTGTTTCTGATAGCTGAATAATATTCCATTGTGTAGATGTACCACAGTTTTTTAACCCATTGTTCGGTTGAGGGACATCTGGGTTGTTTCCAGTTTCTAGCTATTACAAATAAGGCTGCTATAAACATAGTTGAGGAAACTTCCTTATGATTCTGTGAAGTGGCATTTGGGTGTATACCCAGAAGTGGTATGGCTGGGTCCTGAGGCAGAGCTATTCCAAGTTTTCTAAGATATCACCAGACTGACCTCCATAGTGGTTGCACAAGCCTGCACTCCCACCAGCAATGGAGTAGGGTACACCTTTCTCCACACCCTCGCCAGCATGTACTGTCATTTGAGTTTTTGATCCTAGCCATTCTGACAGGTGTGAGATGGAATCTCAGAGTCGTCTTGAGTTGCATTTCTCTGATGATTAAGGATGTTGAGCATTTCTTCAAGTGTTTCTCAGCCATTAGGGATTCCTCCTTTGTGAATTCTCTATTTAGCTCTGTCCCCCATTTTTTGATTGGATTATTTGGTTTCTTGGCATTTAATTTCTTGAGTTCTTTGTAGATTTTGGATATTAGCCCCTGTCAGATGTGGGGTTGGTGAAGATTTTCTTGCAGCCTACAGACTTGATTGTTATTTAAATTTGGAATTTTAATGTGGAGAATGTGCTTTACATAAAAACATACATAAAAGTATGTTTAGGGTTATTTCCAACATTATTGAAAATTTGGTCTTATTTTCAACCAAAGTTAATTTAACAGTTTTTTTTAACAAAATTCAAGTTTTGAAACTCTGTTGTTTGCTAATAGGAAGATCTATTTGAGCTTTTAATGGCTGACTGACATTTTTAACATCTCAATGGTGCCTTAGATTTTTGAATGAAAATTTCTAAATATTTTTAAGCTATTTTTCCCAGCCACCTCAACAAACCACTTTAAAATTTCATATTTAAATATTTTGGAAGGTTATTTCAGCTATCAAATCAGCTGCAGGAGACAGTACATCAGACACACATATGATGCATAATGTGCTCTATTTATCTTTCTGGGTTTACGGTATTTCACTTACTATAATTCTACATTTATCTTTTTGGTGCCAATGTTAAGACTTTGTGTTCCATTTTTGTTGGACAAAATATCAGTGTCATGTTTCTTTACTCCCTCATCTGTTGATGAACGAGCCAGTCTCCTTCCATGTCTTAGCTCTTGAGAATAGTACAATAGTTAGCATGCAGCTACAGATGACCTCATGGTAGGACTTACGAGTGCTCTACTGGATTTAATAAGTAGTGTATAAAACATAATTTGCTGAATTTTTTGTTATGGTGGCTTTCTAATAGATCATAAAGAGAATAAAAGTGGTACATTCACTGCCACCAAATTGATAAGTGTGTATATGTGTGTTATGTGTATTCTTGTGTTGAACTGTGTGCACATAAATATAGAGGCCAGAGGTCAATATTGAGACAGCACAGGGTGTGATCTTCTTCAGTCACTCTAAATTATTTGTTAAAACAGTTTCTCATTGAACCTGGAACTCTAAAGTACAGCTAGACTGGTTGGCAAGCAAGCCTTAGAAATCTTTCTGACTCCACCTACCCAGAACTGCAGTTAGAAGCATGGGTCATGCCTGTTTATGTGGTTTCAAGGGACCTGAATTCAGGTCCTCAAACTACACAGTAAATTCTATATTGGCTTGCCATTTGCCCAGCATTATTGCCATTATCTTTAACTCTTTCAACATATTCTACTATCTCAAACTAGCTCTAGAACCATCTATCTGGATACCAGTACTGTCTTCCCACACTAACCCTTCATTTGTAAAATAATCCATTAATATTAAAATAATCACCTTTCCCTCCTGTTTACCCTTGCAAGAGATGAAAATTCATTATACCTTCTCCTTCCTGAACATGCCTTAAATAACATAATAACTATGTTGTGTTAGATTTTCCTTTGTATCATCTAACTGAATACAAATTGGGTTGCCCCCCTCAGCCTTATAAGTGTCTAGAACTGGTCATTAGCAACTTCCAAAATTCTTTTGGGATCAATATCAGTTCAAAAGGATTTTTACAAATTTCAACCGCAAACTTTATTCAAAGACCTATTTCTGACACTATCATAAAAGCAGGTAACAGGAGGTATCCCAGTGTCAAAGCCAGGAGTTTTAGTTTCCACAGTTAAATAAAAAGGTTTATAGAACCCAAGTCAGTACTTTTCACTAACAGTAACAAATCTTAAGACATTGCTTATAAAAGGATGATTTTTAAGCATCTTTCATATTTTACTTTGAGAAAAATTAAGCAAAATTTTTGCATACCTTTCTAATTATTAGAAGGAAATTCACATTGCAGAAGTGATGTGATATAGTGTCATTTTCCTCACAGGTCAAATTTAACATAACCTGTTGTTGAGGTGGTCTTGTGATCATATGACCTCTTACTCTTATGCCTAAGGTTACCCACATATTTGTAACTAAAAAATATGTTCCCTCAAACACAAATGAGTATTGTCAATAAATTCTCATATTAGCACCACTAGCTTTACTTTATTAAATTAGATATGCTTATGATAATTTAAAAAAATGATATTTGTAGTTAGTCAGATAATGGTGCTGCTTGAAAAATCTAAAGTGTTTTGTCTTTTCCTGCTATATAGTTAGACACTTAGATTTCTGAAAAAAAAAATGGAGATATTGGAAATTTTTTAAAACAAGATGTTCCAACATACTATAATCTCTCTCTCTCTCTCTCTGTCTCTCTCTCTCTGTGTGTCTCTGTGTGTGTGTATGTGTATACACTTGATACTCCCTAATGAATCATGATAAAAACTAAATAAATACCTTTTTTCCTAAAACCAAGATTTATTTACAATATCAAAAAAATTGTATGTAGAGTAATAATAATAAATAGTAAAATTATAGTAATAATAAAAATATATAACATACACTAAGGAGTAGGTGTGTATTGCTCAGACAGAGGGCTGGTGTTTGATTCTGGCATCCACATGGCAGCTCCCAACACCCTGTAACTTCAGTTCTGATTCTCTCTTCTGAACTTTGATGGCCATGTGCTACATGTGTTACACACACACACACACACACACACACACACACACACACACACA
>CAJQZJ010033615.1:2491784-2540294 GCA_907164525.1 Lophiomys imhausi | reverse complement strand
GACAGATTATTGAATATAGCTTTATACCTTTGTATACTGATACAAAATTAATATTATATTTGGCTAAATTGGTATTGATCATTGTATATTAATGCAAAATTAAGATTGTATTGGGCTACATCGGTATTGATCTTTGTATATTGATACAAAATTAAGATTATATTTGGCCATAATGGTATTGACCCTAGTATATTAATGTAAAATTAAGATTGTATTGGGCTACATCGGTACTGATCTTTGTATATTGATACAAAATTAAGATTATATTTGGCCACATTGGTATTGATCTTTGTATATTGATACAAAATTAAGGTTAACGCTTCTTAAAGGTATTGTTTGTAGTAATACTTAAAAATGAAATGTCAAGTTTTGACCTCTCGCTACCAACCGACATAAACTGTTTAGGATAATTAAGAAACGGAAACTAATAGTCATGAAAACGTGTCATTTTGTTAGTTACTATGACAGTCTATCACAGTTATTTTCTAAGCTACTCAGAAATCAAGTTGCTAAGAGACAAGCAATATTTGCTTATCTAAATATAAGAGATAGATAGGGCATCTTCAAAAACCTCAAGAGATCTGCAGAATATGGCATTCAAAGATGTTTTCTTAACTTAAGATTTTTTGATATCGAGACATGTCAGCTCCTGACAGCACCCCCTATATTACTCCAAGTAGAAGATGAGCATCGAAGAATCTCCAGTGGGAGATGATTAAATTGGTGGTAAGCCATTCTCTTGGCAAGAAAAACCACTTGCTTCAACTGTAGACAGACTTCTGTCCAAAAAGGACAAAACTTGGAAGCAGGTAAGTCGACAGCCTAGCTCTGCCAAGACAGGGTAGGTAAGTCCTTCATAATTCCTGCTCTACAACCAATGTCTGTCAGAGAAATGGGGCCAAATGGCTGAAGATTGATGCTGTAATGTATGGAGAGAAAATGGGAACTGTCCAGGCAGCCACTGGTATGTCATTTTTTTAGTTTTGGAAGCTGCAGGCCCTGCACTTCCTATATAATCAGATATATTTATCCCTCTCAGGTCTCTGAGGTGGTTGAAGAATAGATACCTAGAGTCTCATAGTTAAATTTTGAGTTGTTTAGGAATCAAGAGGGTGTTCTGGATCTAAGAAGATATTTTTAAAATTATGAGGCAAGTTAGTATGAAAGCTGAGTTAGATATAGAACTTTAAACTCATGGAGATGGTTAGATAGTAGAATGTTAAAGTCAGGGGCCAAATACATATGGACTGGACATTGGGAATGTATGCTAAGCCATATAACTCTTATAATCGTGGCCTATTTATTTCTGTTGTTTTGTATTGTATTTATAGTTATAAGAAAAAGAACCATTATTTGGACTGAAAGGGAGAGCTGTTGGGGGGAAAAATAAATACCTTAAACTAAAAAAAAAAAAAAAGAAGGGAAGAGGATGGTGGGGCTGAGGGGGAGGAGGGTGGAAGGGTGGGACTGGAGGGGGGAGTAGGGAGGGGATTGTGATTGAGATGTAACTTGAAGAAATAAAAAATAAATTATTAAAAAAAAAAAAAAAGCTCAAATGACAGCACATGCTGGCCAAGTGGTTGTGGAGAAAGTGGAACTTTCCTCCATTGCTGAGGGGAGTGCAGACTTGGGCAACCACTATGGAGGTCAGTCTGATGATATCTTAGAAAACTTGGAATAACTCTACCTGGGGTATACCACTTCTGGGTATACATCCAAATGACTCCTCACTGAAGCACAAGGAAGTTTCCTCATCTATGTTCATATCAGCCTTATTTGTAATAGCTAGAAACTAGAAACAACCCAGATGTCCCTCAACTGAAGAATGGATTAAAAAACTGTGGTACACCTACACAATGGAATACTACTCAGAAACAACAAAATCATGCAATTTGCAGCCAAATGGATGGAACTAGAGAAGCTCATCCTGAGTGAGCTAATCCATACTCAGAAGGATACACACAGCATCTATTCACTTATAATCGGATTTTAGCCATATAGTACAGGATAACTATACTACAACCAATGAACCAAAGAGAACACAGACTTTTTTTTCCTGTCAATGAGACACTTTGCCCTAGTGGTGCTGCCTTGTAGATCCCCAATGTATGAGGAGGCTCTTGGCCCTCATATGGCTGCTGAACCGGGGGGGGGCTGTTATGTAGGGACACTCCAATCCAGAGGAGTGGGATGGAAGGGATAAGGGGTAGAGGGTGGGAGGGCAGGTCTGGGAGGGGGTGGAAAGAAGACACTGTGATGGAGATGTAACCTGAAGTAATAAATAAATATTTTTTTTAAATAAGACATTCAATAGAGTCACAAGAAACTAAAATACAGTGAACCAGATTTTATCTTAGATCTGTAGGCATCAACAACCTTACACAGTGAAATCAAAGTAGTGAGGTTGTAAAGTCAGTCCTACATTATTAATGGAATTATAAAATTTGTCATTCAATGTCCAGTAATACTACTTCCCTCAATAGTACAATGTCTAGAAATTGATGCATATATAATGATATCTGATGGGTTCACAAATACAAAAATATGCATAACATCTATGTACACAGATATTGTAGCCCCATTGTTTGTAACATTTAAATACAAGATGTGGTTTCACTGTCTCCCAGCAAGTGACTTGTCAAATGAAGTCTGTTATATTGTCATTTTCTTATTAAAATATGCTCATGCAGGAGTAGGAAGAAGATGTAATGGATTTCCCAAACCCATTCAAAAGATAGGGAGGCAAAGTGACCACCTATAATTCTTATATGGGAATGTAGAACCAGTGGTTCCTTAGTGCAGTTTGATAACTAAGCTGTCTGGATCAGTGAGTGACCCTAACTCAGTAAAGTAGACAGCAATAGAATTAGAGCTAAATGTCCAGTTGTGTAGCAATTTTCTTCAAGATTAATACCTTCAGTTTTTGCAAGAGGCTCATGCTATATGATAAACAAACAGGATGTTCTAAATGGTAGTGAACCATTCTATCCTGCAGAAAAACTTTTAGCTCAGGATTTAAACAACTCATAAGTTTCAGGAAAACTCTTAAACTGAACCAATTCACTAGACTAGTTTCTCTGCAAGCATATATAAGCAGTAAGAATTGCTGAGAGGAGCTTTCAGAGCTGTTAAGCTGCCTGGAAGAAGCAGAGACAAGCTAAGCTGGTTGGAACAGGCTCAGACCAATTGATCTAACTATAAAATATAATCTCCAACCTGCTAAGCTGCCTGAAGATTTTGCAATAATTTCAAACTGTCATATCAGTGGTTTTTACTGATGCAACTGTTTTTGAATAATTTCTGCTCCTTTAGTAACCTCCTACCTAACCATATTCCATTAAATAATGCCAATTAAACTCTCTGACTCACCAAATTGTACTTTGATGGTATTTTTACTTTGTTATCTTATCAACTCTTTATCTGAAGAAAGTAGATATTTGTTTACATCTCTCTGGTAATAGTATCATACAACACACACAAACACATGTGCACAAACACCTGTATATATACACAGGAAAATATTCATATATATGTGTTAAAGAAACTTTTATTCTCCTGATGCAATTGCCATTTAGAAGGCTTACTTCCTTCATCTGCTAACCTAACCCCATTCCTGGAAGCTTCTAACCTCCATAAAATCTGATCTAGGACTAAAATGTTTTCAACCTCTGAGACTTACTACCTAATAAGCTCACCCTTTCTAATTCTTCCTGAATTCTGGTTGGCTGGTTCAATTCAGCTATTTGGCTCAAACTCCTCTCCAAAACGACTGATTAAAACTGGCTTCTCTGAATTGCTCTGCTTGGCCTCAAACTAACTCTAGAAATCTTTTTTAATCTTCTGACTCCTTTTTCTCTGGGTCATTCTGTATTCATCTGTGTCTAGTTTGGTCTCTCTTCAACCTGTCTCTGTAAAACTCTCCCAGTAAAACTGTCTCCTCTCTTTCATGGCCTCTCAACTGATTCCCATTGACTGACCGAACAGAACTGACTAGAATTCAGAGATGTGCTTTCCTCTGTCTCTGAGTGCTGGGATTAAAAGCATTTATCACCACACCAAGGCCTAAGCTTTTCTTTACGTGAAACTTGCTCTACACCAGGTTTGCCTTGAACTCAGAGATCTGCTTAGCTGTATCCCCTGGGATCAAAGGCTTGTCTGTATGCCAGCTAGATTGTACAGACCTAATGATCTTTGTATGTGATCTCTTGCCAGAGTAGTCATGTTCTGAATTAAAATTACTCTATATCTTCCCACTTTCTGTTTCAGATAAAAATCATACAGTTTAACTTTTACAGCATCAACAATCCCCAATCCCATAAATTTAGCAGTCTGAATGTCCCTATAAAGATCCACCTGGCCATTGATGTGATGATCCTCCATAATTGCAGTCCTGATCATCTGTCCTTCAGCAAATGTCCATTCCAGCACCAAGGTTTTCAATCTCTCAGTCTGATTAATGATCTATCCCTCTTCAGCTGGCTTGTTAAACTGTCTCCATGCAGGGAGGATCTGCTTTTTTTGTCGTCTATGTTTCTGTCTTTCTGCATTTATTCCTTCCTTGAATCATGCCTTTTGTGTGGAAGTTCTTTTTATTCTGATCAGATATTTATTAATTTTAATGAAACCCATACTCTTTCATCACCTGTGGAAGTTATTATAAAGAAAGCCTCTTCCCCAATATAACACGTAACCTAATTTCCATTCTGATGTTAAAACATTATTAAAGTATACAGTTTGATCTAATTCAGCAGTTCTTTCTACAGTCCAGTGTCTTTCAGTAGCTGTTGTTCCTGCCTTATTGGTATTTTAAAATTTTAAAGTTAATAAAGCATTATTCACTCTGTTTCTGGGAGTCCTTATTATACATAAATATACATATTAAACAAATATGTACATCATGTATACACATACTATATATAAATGCTGAGTACTAATTTTTTCATGTGGAACGTCTGAGATTTATAAATGCATATTTAAAATCAAGGTATCTGTGTGAACATGTCAATCAATACATATATCTTTATATATGTTTGACTGTTGATCACTGATAGTATATGAATTAAAACTAATGCCTTTTTCCTGCTTTTAAAATTGCATTTATGTATCTCAGATGTTTCACATAAAAAATAAGTTCTCCATGAGTGTATATATGTAATATCTTCACATGGACATACATAGGCTCAAACAAATTTTTTGTTATAGGAATATCACACTATTCTGTAGAAACATGGTCTGTATGTAAGAGACATAGAAAAAAGCCTTTATCACTGGATAACTTTTTGTATAATAAGACAAACATACTAAAATGCAAAGAAAAACAACAAGAAGACAGATGGTGTTGAATATCTGAGGATATTTATCTCAGAAGAGTTATATAAAGTCTAAAAAGAAAAAATATGACATTTTAAAATAGACTGCAGGGATTGAGGTTGCTCTCATTATAAGGAAACAAACTGGTCACTGAATAAGTACATCATTTCTTTTAACTCATAGCTCTACATTAGCTTTTCCTCTTTGCTTTTCTTTGCTCTCTTTCCCTTTTTGAGACAAGGTCTTACACTCTTAGCTCTACTATAGCTCTCTATGGAGATCATCCTAACCTTGAATTCATAGTTATCCTCCTGCCTCTTCTTGAGTGTTGTTTTACAGGTGTGAAGTTTTTGTTTTACATCTGAATATTGCTCATTCTGAAAGGTAATATATAATCATATAACCATATGATAACTGTGCTACATTATTTTTAAACCAGCACTTTTCTTCTTGCACATTGTTGTTTTTTGATGTGCAATTAAATGGATTATTTTAATCTAGGAGAGCAGAAATGATAGCATCTTCCCTCAAATGTTCTCTTGTTTCATTCACAGGCCTGTTTGAAAATTTTTCCTTTCTGTTGAGTCTTCAGAACACATTCATTCTTCGAATTATAATATTTTTTCACAGCCTTCAGATATAGACATTTTTCTGCACCACTTCTTTGTTGTTCCTGTCCTCACCCTGAGGAACTCCAGAAAGATGTGAGTGTGTGTCCCAGCAGCATCACCTTGCGATCCTTTTTAAGGCCCTGCTTTCCCCCCAAGAGCCAATAATGAAGTCTCCAAGCAAGTTTTCTCATTTCGCTCTCTACCTCCCATAGCTCAGGCCGCATGATGAGGGAGTTATTTCTCTGGAACTCACTGAGGAGCTCTCAAAAAGTCCTCCTCTCCTTTTTAAGCACTCCTGGGACTCCTGCCAGTCAGAGGTGATAAAACTTGTTTCAGCTGCTGCAGAAGTAATTCACAAAATCTGACCTGGTACAGTGTTTTTGTTTTTAGCTCTATTCTAGGAGACTACTTACTTGTGTCCATATCTTCTTGTGTTCCTCAAATAGTAATACATTGTCATTATTTTCCCATTGGAGTAATTACTGGTACTGGCTCCCTTTCAATTTTTATCTGTGATGTTCAAGTTCTGAGCTCACATCTGCACTGTATAGCAGATGGGTATGCACAGCTGTGGTTCTAGTCATGTGTTTTTCCTACATTGAAAATTCTGGTTGGTCCATTTTATATTTAATTTGATATCCACTGTAGTTTCTGATACTTTTGGGTAGATGTAGTAATGGAAAAATTATATTGAAGATCTCAAAAACATCAGACTAATGTGCATACTCCCTCGGAATTCATACATGATACTTGATGTCCACAACACAAGCTTTTCTTTGGCCCTAGTTCAGTTACATCACTACTAGATGTTTCCTAGAATGGAGAGAGAAGGTCAGTCATTCCAGGACCCCATCGTATGTTGGTGGCAGCGACTAGTGATTTTGATTCAAGATGAACATTCATAAAATGAGAAAATCATTTGCCAAGGTCTTAAGAATCATGAGGTAAACAACATGGAATCCTGGGTTCCTGATACAGCTGTTTTGGTTAAACTAAAAATTTCTGTATTTCTTTTTGGTTGTGAGTCTAGCCTTTCACTGCTGAGTTATAATCTGATGGGCTGCTTGGTCCTCAAGTGGATCCCTTAACAACTGGAACGGGGACTATCTCAGACTTGGTCTCTGTTACCTCCCTCTGGACCAATTTTGACAGCAGAGATGCCTTGTCTTGCCTCGGTAGAAAGAGGGAGGCACTTAGTCCTGATGCAATTTGATGTGCCAGAGAGGGTTGGTACCAGCCAGGGGGAGAGGGGTATGGGGGAAGTGGGTGGGAGGACGGGAAGGGAGGGTAGTTTCATTTGGAATACAAAATAAACAAATAAATTTAAAATATATATAAAAAGTAAAAATAAATAAATAAAAATTTGTGCATTTCAAATCCATATGATAAGAAGCAAACATTTGCATGTCTAAGCTTGTTTGTACACTTCTGTCTGTATGTGCATGTGGGCATGTGTGTGTGTGTTTTGCATGAAGGTTTGTACCAGTGAATGAAGGTGAGGTTTCCTGGTTATATTGTGGAGAGCAGTGTTTAGCATCAGGCTGTCTTCCTCAATGGTTTCTCCACCTTGTTTTTGGGGACAGGGTCTCTCACTGAACACAGAAATCATGGTTTTGGCTAGACTGGTTGGACAACTACTTTCTGAATCCTTCTAAGTCCATATCTTTGTCCTACCTGCCCCCTTGCCCCATGTTTACATGAGTTCTGAGGATCCCAACTCAGATCCCCTCATTCACATAGGAAACACTTCCTTCTCTGAGCCATCCTTCCAACCCCAGGTTTCATTTTGCAAACTATTATGTTTACCATAAACTAGAGGCTCATGGCCCTTATATGACTGCTGAACTGGGACAGGGGACTGTTATGTAGGGACACTCCACTCCAGAAGAGTGGGGTTGAAGGGATGGGGGTAAAGGGTGGGAGGGTGGGACTGGGAGGGGTGGAAAGAGGACACTGTGATGGAGATGTAACCTGAAGTAATAACTAATTATTTTTTAAAAGATCCTAATTATAATGCTGGAGAAAACTTTGTAAAGGGTACAACATATACAAAATTGTATGCATACATTTAAAATATATAATAAATATATATTAAGATTTTAAAAGTTAAAAAAAGACAAAGGTGTGTGTTTGGCAGAATAGGGGAGAAAAGCTATTTCTTATCATTGGTAGGCAATGGAGACACTAATGAAATCTCACAATATGCATTCACATCACATCTGACAATTAAAAAATGTAATCTCTTTACTACATGTGATCAATAAGGATCTCTCAATTTCCCTTGACATCTATGAAAAAGCAATGTGTAAGCTTCTATTGATCTAGGAGAGGAATTTGTACACACAGATTAATATGTAAAGCAGAGTGTAAATTCATTCCAGCTACTATAAATTACCAATCCTACACAGTGTGGACAGAACCAACAATAACAATCCTGCCACAACAAGAACAATACAACAACCTTACTTGTTATACTATGGGTTACTATGAAACCTCTATTTCTATCTTTCAACTCTGACTACGTAGTATATATAACCAAGTAAGATCTTACCACTCACCTGAGGTATCTGAGGAAATCAAGAGGCTGAACAAGAAAATACTAACATTTTTTAAGGCTTCTTTGAAGAAAAGTCAGGAACTTAAAGGATTTTTGTAACCGAACTTTTAAATATTATTATTTATCACTTATTTATTTATTACTAAATTCTCTTATAACAAACACCAACAATTTCTTAACTATTAATCCTATAAATTCCTACAACCCCTTTAACCTATCCACTAAACCTATTGATAATTATTTTTCTAACCTTTTAGAATGATACAGTCTCTGGGGCAGGTCCTCAGTCATCAGGAACACAGTCTTTGTTGTAGATTCTTTAACGTACTTAGCAGTCCTTTTTCTGGATCTCTCAGATGCAGGTTCGTCAGGGTAAGTTGGTTATTGCAGACTCACCTTAAATAAGGCTTCATGCTTTCTTCTCTGTGGGAGACCCCAGCTGTCTGCAGGACAATTTACTTCTTTTGAATCAGGAACTCAGCTGCTCTGCCTCAGTCCTTAAAGCCAGGCACAATTTCCTTTAGGCCACTGTTTAGACAGATCAAACCCCTCTAGGCAAAAGCTGAGCCACAGAGTTTAGTCCTTGGCCTTTTGGTGTCTTGCTCAGGCTTTCTTTGCTCACCAGCTTCTTTCTGCTTCAGGGAAATCTGGCCATCAAATGATGGCCAGCACTTTTTTCAGCAGGACTCTTGGAGCTCCCTAGCATCAGGGGCCTCTTCTCCTTCTGGGCTCCATGCACTGTCCTTAAATAGGAGGAACTCTGTTTCAGCTTAATTTGGGCTCCGCCCACTTAGCAGCTGAAAACAATGTCAGGCCAGATACTTTGTTTCTTCAAGTCCATTAAGTCTTTCCTGTTTTCCTGACTTCAACCTTGTTTTTCAGTCTATTGAGTCTTTCCTGTTTTTCCTGACTTCAACCTTGTTTTTCAGTCTATTAAGTCTCCTGTTTGTTTCCTGTTTTTAGTCCACATGCTGATAATGCTCTTCATGCCCTGAATTAAGAGACAGTATCAGAAACCCCTATATATTTTCTAAATCTAATTTATCTAACCCCTACAGATTTTATTGTGATGAGATGATAATGATTGTGTTTATAAGATAAAGACATTTATCAAATTACACCCAGTAAATATAATTGGGCCTAGCTCCTCTCATGTGCCTGCCTTTACAAAAAGTAATGAGGAGCAATCATTTGAAAAGATGCCCTACTTGTAAATGTCCACAAAATGCCAACTAGACAAACCCCAATGAATTATATAAATAACTAGTGAAAGCATCTTCCTCTGAAGTACTTCAAAAACAAATTATTCAAAGTGTCTACCAGGTGCTGTGCAAGACAAGAGCAGAGGAAGTCAGCACTTGGTGCTTTTCCAAGTCACCTTCTGAAGCACTTCAGAGCCTTGGAGAGTGGCTTATCAGGACACATTTGAATATTTTAATTATACACTTCAAAAAATACTTCAGAGTCATTTGGCTAAAAGTGCAATTTGTGTATAACATTTTAGTACTTAAATCAACTATGAAATAGCATTCTAAATTAAAATCCAATACAGTTTGCATTTACTTTGTTCAAGAAGATTGAAGCTAATTACAACTCTCAACCCAAGAAAGACATTGAGAGGTAGCAATGCAATTAATTTATAGGATATGATAGTTTATTACATATGAAGCTGACAATACCCTTATGTTCAATAAAATATAGCCAAATACAAAGAGTTTTAAAAGAGAGGAAACAGGATAGAAGTAGATAGGATTTTGGTTTTTGAGCATTTTGAGAAATGCATAGCCATGGATGGGGTATGCAATTCAATCTTCCATTTCCAAAGTTTGCCATTTATAACACTGTTATGTAGCAATTTTTGGTGAACTAAAATATTCTATCCTATAAGGAGACTCATGTAGTTAAGGAAGTAAGAAAACATCACATTTCAGGAATGATGAACATAAGATTTACTAAGCCCCTTACCAAGCTGAAGACAAATTGTGGCGATCTCCAGAGATGTAGACTTTATAAATTGTCAGCTAGCATAGGATTTCTTCCATACAACTGCCTCTGAGTTTTCTATGTTAATGAATGTGACACCTCACCCATACTCTTGTATGTAACTCTATTAAATTTGTTGGCTTACTATGAAAGACAGGCTCATCAAGACTATGGACAATGAAATTAAGAACAATAAAGTTTATTCTGAAAGCAGAGTGCAACAGATTTATTCTTAACTACATTATATTGAAACTGTAACCTTGTTATCAATGATATTTATTATTAATTATAAATTGTAATATTAGGCCTACAGATCAACCAGTGGCCTGGCATAAAAACAGCAGGCCTGACTTACCTCTGAGCCTGGAGGGGTGGCCTAGTGGTAGGGTCTGGGCAAGCAGCTGGTGGGGTATCTGCTAGATACTTATTAATAACAATAAACTGTTATATTAGACCAGCAGAATTGTTGGCAGACTGGAGGGGCAGTCACCACTGCTTGGCAGGAGGCCTGTAGGCCTAGATTGCTTTGGATGGAGGCATATATACCTCAGTGGCGCTTTTTGCAGTAATTAAATACCCCAAGATCTTTTAATGTTTCAATGCTTAGCCCTTAGCTGGGCAGACTCCCAACTAACTCACTTAAATTAATTCCAGACCACATAATCCCAACCAGTCATGTGGCTTGTTATACCCTCAGTGCCCACAGAGTTTCCTGTGAGATTCCATTGTCCTCAGTTTATAGCTCATACAAGACATGTCTCCCTAACCCAGTTGTCTCTCCTCATAGTCTCTCCCTCTGTTCTCTGCTCACATCATCCCTCCTATTCCGATCCTCATCCCCTCCCCTACCCAATCCCCTCTTTCCATACACCACTGATGTTTTCTCTTCTCAATGAGATTCAAGCAAACATCACCCTTTGGGCCCTCATTGTTAATTAACTTGTTTGAGTCTGTGGTTAGTATCATGGTTATCTTGTACTTTATGCCGCATATCCATTTATAAGTAAATACATACTATGTTCTGGATATGTGTTACCTCACTCAGGATGATCTTTTCTAGTTCCATCCATTTGTCTGCAAATTTTATGATGTCAATATTTTTAATGACTGAGAAATACACCATTGTATAAATGTACATTTTCCTTATCCATTCTTCAATTGAGGGACATATAGGTTGTTTCCAGTTTCTGGCCATTATGAATAAAGCTGCTATGAACATAGTTAAGTTAGTGTCCTTGTATGGTGGAGCTTCTTTCAGGTATATGGCCAGAAATTATATAGCTGGATCTTGAGGTAGATCTACTCCCAATTTTCTGAGAAACTTCCAAACTGATTTCCAAAGTGGCTGTACAAGTTTGTACTTCCACCACCAATGGAGGAGTGTTCCCTTTGCTCCATATTCTTGTAGGTTTTTTTTTTAATGTTGCTAACTGAACTTCTTTCAGAAGATAATTATGAAGAACATGACACTTGGTCATAGTCATACTTGTTGGAGTCTGAAAGCAGCATTCTGACATAACTATAAACTTCCTCTTGTTTTCAAAGGACATCTGGCAAGTGTCATTATCTGATATCTTTTGAACAAATCTCCTTCAGCTTGCCAAGACTGATTTTGTTGGTACTGTTATTTTTGTCTGTCATTAGTTCCCTATTGGGGTAAGCAGTAATTGGTTCATGAATATCAGAATTGTATCATGCAGCTATATGTAAGTAAGGTATGAGATTTGTAAGCCAGATAAGGCTCCTCAATCCACAGCTTAGACCAAATTTCATATTTAAACCTCAGCCTAGAGTTTTTACTGCTCCTGGTCACAAACGATTGCTGTGAAATTTTAAAAACATGCTGTTCTCACAACTTTGGGCCCAACAAAGAAGCTGTGTAAGGGCACATACTTCACTTACTGGTCTACTCAGATGGTAAATGAAGCAATCTGGAAATAGCAGGGCATCACAAATGGGATTAAATATACCATTGTCATAGTCACATAGGGACATGTTTGTGGAGTTTGAGGAAAAAGGAGGAAGGAATAAAGAGTGAAAAAAAGAGGGAGACAAAAGAGGCTGGAAGAGAGGAAGAGAAAGAGTAGGTTGGGGGGGGAGTCATACAAGCTACTTGAAGGTAGAACTTCCTGGCATTGGTGGCCCAAGGCAAGAATCATTTGTGTAAGTGCCATCCTTGTGCACAAGATCTAGGAAAAAAATGTTTTATTAGAATTATTGTCATTTTCAAATTGTTGAAGACCAAATTTGGAAAGAAATGTGTAAATGTTGAGCAAGCAAGATAGCTCAGCAGATAAAGGTTTCTTCCATGAAATCTGACAATTTTAATTTAATCCCTGATATCCACATGGTGGAAGGAGAACTTATAGGATATTGAAAATCATTTCTAATCTCCACACATATATTGAGATAAACACACACACACACCCCACAAGCTTCTCTGGATATTTTATGTAATTATTTTTATGTGAATTTTAGACATCCTACTTAGTTGTTAATGAATATTAATTTATATTTCAGATTAAATTGTATGCAAAGGATACCTGGGTTTCTAATATTCATAACTTTTTCATGTTATTATATTTTATTTTAAGCAGTGTTGGAGAAATCATGACTTTTTCCTGTATTGTTTTCAATATAATTCATATTTTCTTTCCTCTTTATCTGCATTCTTCAGAGTTAACACCATTTATTGCACTTACTATGTGCAGTGTGTAGGCTGTGTGACAATTATGAGTGACATCCTTGTAAATTTTTACTTTTTATTTAGCCAGGCTTACATACAAAAACTCATTGTTTATGTTGCTTTCTACTTCTACAACTTATAAATTCATATGACAGTTTTAATAGTTTCTGCAGATAATAGTGCCTCTTCTCTGTACATAACCATGAATAATGACTGCAAGCAATTGCTATTCTGTCTGTTTTCAAATCTTTAATTAGCAAATGCCACCAGAGGAATTTTGAAGAATTCATACAAAAGACCCATCCTTATTTATCATATTCTATAACAATATCAGTAAAGTTGAGCATTATTCTGAAGTTTCTTAAATGTTTGTATACATAATTAAAAAGCTGAGTGACTGTGTCCATTTTTCTTTAGAAACCATCTTCCAATCATGAAAGGCAACATAAATTTTCTTTTGTCAATTTCTTTCTTTAATTTTATGTATGTTGAATTATATGTATATATACTATCTTTTTAAATTTCTGTTTACAGTATTTTATTTCTTAAAGCTAATTTGTGGATTAGATGTCATTGTGCCAAATGATGGCTAAATAAGAGCAATATCTCTGAGCCCAGTTGAATCCTCGGCATCCCAGATCACCTCTCCTAAATGATCTTGTCGTTGTTCACAGGCTCGGAGCTTTATGCTGTTCCTCCTGAAGATGAACAGTTTCCTGAACCTGGGTGATATATCACAAATAAATGCTTTGTGTGTGCAGAATGATATTTTGCATTCATGACCAGATGCCAGTGTCAAATGTCTATGAACTCATCCAACGAACAAAACAGAACATTTGATAAAAGCCAAGGGGCAGCTATTCAACCAGGAGGTAGAGACCAGCTCTTACTAGGTTTTGTAAGTCCGTAAGAACTCACAGGACCCACTGTTTTCTCTAAACATGAACACTGAGCCTTATTGTAAGATGGATGATCAAGACACTCTTAGACTCTGTGCTTTCTAAGGTTGTCACATCCAAAGAAATAGGGAGACATAGCCCAACACTATCTTAGAAGTCCCCACCTTAGGACTATAAACTACAATGTAGCTTGATCCTTAACTGTGTGCAAAAAAAAAAAGTTTCAGAGTGAGCCAGATTCACATTATTTTTTTGATTATTACTGATAGAAGTTATTGCAAATAGCTGGAGACTTCTATATTTCTTGCATTATTAAATGGTCAGTAATATATTCTAATCATCTCATCTAAACATCTAAATTGTGGTTATTGTTCAATAAACCTTTATTTTATTGAACAGTTAATAATTGCACAGTCATAAGTATATCTCAAGGTCTTCCTGTCATATATTGAGCTATATCCTTTGTGTGTGGTACACACACACACACACACACACACATATATATACATATATATACATACATACATATATAACATGTATTTGTGTAGCATGAATGTGTATATGTATGTTTACTCACATACGAGTACATGTTTCTGTGTAGGTGCAGACACTTGTATGTATCGGTGTGGATACCTGCCACTGGCCTCAGATGCCTGTGTTGATTATTATTTTTCTTATTAATTGATTTGGAGTCTCTCACTTGAGCCCAGAGCTTTCCAGTATACTGAATCTAGATGTTTAGCCATCTTCGTATTCACAATGCTGGAATTATAGGCCACACTTGGCAAACATGTGTATGGGTGTTCAGAAACTGAATTCAGGTCGCAGTAGCTGCTTCACAACAACATCAGGTATGACTGAGGTATCTCTTCAATCCAGAATCCTCTAATCCTCTGGTGCATTCTGAGGTTTATCTTTTTTTTTTTTATCTTATGATTCAGAAAATTAAACTTTGCTGTTGGGGAGAGGACTGTGCAAGCAATGACTCATGTAGAAGTGAAAGGACAACCTTTGAAATCAGTTCTCTTGATCCTTCTTAATGTAGATATTGTGGATTAAAGTCAGGAAGCTAGATTTGTAGGACAAGATCCTTTACTATTTGAGCCCTTTCTTTTGCTTCATTCTAGGTTTTAGTGTTTCTTTTACCACATGTGGTATTAAAACAGAAAATTTCCTTGGATTCAAACACAATTGTTGGGGAAGGTCTAATTCATTGCTTCTGATAGGCTGATTTCAATGTTGAGCTCTGGTTACCACTCCTTCTGAAGCATTCTTTTGATTGGTTAATAAAAGCCGCTGATGGCCAATTAGCTGGGCAGAAAAAGTATAGTAAGGTGGGACTTCCTGAGATGGAAACAGGAACCCAGCATTTTACACAGAGGAATTTCACTTTCTGCCAGGAGACATGGAAGCAGATAGATGTGTTTGAGAACTCTGGAAGGTAATCACAGGCCACATGAAATTAGGTGGTCCGGGTTAACTTAGATTAGCTAATTGAGAGTCTGCCCAGATAAGGGCTAAGCACTGAAACATTAAAAGGTCTTGGTGTATTTAATTACTGGGGAAAGAACCAGGGAGGCTTATAGGCCACCAGTCCAAGCAATCCAGGGCCATTGGCCTCCCACTGAACCCCTGTGAATCTCTCGCCAAGCCATCAGCAATTCCACTGACCTAAAATAATAGTTTATCATTATTAATGAGAATATTAGTTAGCAGAGTTTAGGTTGCAGGTGGTGAAGGCCACCCTTGTCCAGGGCTTTTTCTCCAGGACAAGTCAGGTTGCCAGTTAAGTCAGGCCAGGCTGCCAGCCAATATCCTGCCAGGCTTCTGGCAATATCCTTCCAGGCCACTGGCTGCTCCACTGGCCTAATCTTACAGTTTAAACTTATTAATAAATACAACTGATAATTAAATTGCAGTTTCAGAAGAAAGCATTTATGTTCCCTAACAAATTTGTTTTAAACTTTGGGAAGACTTTTTCCATTTTCTGACTTTATTGAACAACTCATTTCTCTTTCTCTCTCATTCAGAATAAACTGTTTCTAGAGAATCATGTCATCTTCTCGATTTCTTAATTGTTCCTGCTATTAGATTCTAGAAAGTTGATGACCTATTCACAGTAAAACTATAACTTTAAGCATGGGCAACCAGGCCAATCTTACCATTTCTTTGCATCATTAATTCTCTTGCTTCTCCATTTTCCCTTTGCTTCTAACCACCTTATCCATGATATTCTTTATAATCATTTCTGACTGACTTTGTTATTAATTCTGTCATATTACATTCCTCGCTTGCATGCTGTAACAGGTAGGCATATATATCTTCACTAGGTCGTTGATTTTTATGCAGAGAAAGTTGTTCTTGATATCTGTATCTGTGGTTTGTTCTGGGAAGTTGTGTCAGTCTCCCTGCCTTTCCTTCATTGATAGACTTTCTTTTTGTAACCTCTGAACTCTTTAGTTTCGTTTATTCTTGGTAATCTACAACAATACCAAAATGTTCCTGGTTGTCTATATATGTTTACACATGCTCCTTAATAGCAGCATACTTCTCTTTCTGCAACTAAGAAAATGTTTGCCATTCATTTTTTTTCCTAAACTATTTCATCTCTGCCATTCTGAGGCTGATCTCTCTGCCTCTTTTCTTCAAATTAAATGTAAGTGTGGACATAGATTGTTTTCTATCATCTTTGGTTTTATTTCTAAAAAACTCATTTTTTAATGGAATGTGGTCTTTGGCCTTTTCACTTTTTTTATTTTTGATATTGTAGCTTAATTATAATATTTCTCCCTTCCATTTCCTCACACCAAACTCTCCTATATACCCCTCCTAACTCCTCTCCAAATTTTAATGGAATACAACATAAGAGTGATCATATATATATATATATATATATAAAATACACATATATGCATATATGCATATATATATATGTACTTTTTCAGAAGACATATTACTGAACAGTTGTTTTGCCTTTAATGCTTAGAAACAACTTTTATTATGAAAATAACCTACATGTTTCTTTTGCATTAGTATGTTTATTTCTGTGAAAATGCAATTGTTTCATTAATATCCGAGCACTATTAAAATTATAACTAAAGATCATGTCTTTTCTCTAATTATATTTTCTTTTTTTAATTTTTTTCTTCTATTTTTTATTTCTTCAAGTTACATCTCAATCGCAGTCCCCTCTCTATTCCCCCTCCAGTCCCATCCTCCCACCCTCAACCTCCCACCCTCTTCCCCCTTTTTTTTTTCTTTTAAGTTTAAGGTATATCTTATTTCCCCCTACAGTTTCCCGTTTCAGTCCAACAAATGGCTCTTTCTCTTATAATAACAAATACAATACAGTAAAACAGAGGTAATTAGGCCACAGTTATGAGGGTTATATGGCTTAACGTACATTCCCAATGACCAGTCCATATGTATTTGGTACCTGACTTTAACATTCTACTATCTGAACATCTCCATGAGTTTAAAGGTATATATCTGACTCAACATTCATAATAACTTGCAACACAATTTTAAAAGTATCTTCTTAGATCTATAACACTCTCTTGACTCCTAAACAACTCAAAATTAAATTATGAGACTCTAGCTAGCTGTTCTTCAACCACCTCAGAGACCTGAGAGGGAAAAATATATCTGATTTTATAGGAAGTACAGGGCCTGCAGCTTCCCAAACTAAGAAATGACCTACCTGTGGCTGCCTAGACAGTTCCCATTTTCTCTCCATACATTACAGCATCAATCTTCAGTCATTGACAGACAATGATTGTAGAGCAGGGCTTATGAAGGACTTACCTACCCAGTCTTAGTAGAGCTAGGCTGTCAACTTACCTGCTTCCAGGTTTTGTCCTTTTTGGACAGCATTCTGTCTACAGTTGGGGCAAGGGGCTTTTCCTACCAAGAGATAGGCTTGCGACTAATTCAATCATCTCCCACTGGAGATTCTTTGATGCTCATCTTCTACTTGGGGTAGAATAGTGGGTGCTGTCAGGAGTTGATATGTCTTGATATAAAAAAATCTAAAGTTACGAAAACATCTTTAAGTGCCATATTCTGCAGATCTCTTGAGGTTTTTGAAGAGGCCCTATCTATCTCTTATATTAGGGTAAGCAGATGTTGCTTGTCTCTTGCCGGTTTATTTCTGATTAGCTTAGCAAGTAACTATAATAGGCTGTCATAGTACCTAACTGAATGACATGCTTGCATAACCATTAGTTTGCATTTCTTAACTACCCTAAACAGTTTATGACAATTAGTAGTAAAAGGCCGAAACATCATATTTCATTTTTTTTCTTTACCTCCTAACCCTTCCATCCCATTTCTCTGGGGTGGGGTGTCCTTATATAACAGTCCCTCATCTCAGTTGAGAGGTCATATGAGGGCCAAGAGCCTCTTCATTCATTGGGGATCTATGAAGCAGTACCATCAGTGAAAAGTGTCTCATTGCCCGGGAAAGAGAACTACTAAACAAACAAATCAATAAGCATACAATAGATAAAAAAGACTAAAAAATAGAAAAAATATATCGAATATATAAAAAATAAATAATAAATAAATAATAAAAATTAAAAATAAGAAGCCTATGTCCAAGTTACCTTTGGTGTGTTAGTTATAGTATCGATACCTTCTACTATATAGCTAAAATCCTACTATAAGTGAATAGATGCCATATGTGTCCTTCTGAGTCTGGGTTAGTTCACTCAGGATGAGCTATTCTAATTCCATCCATTTGGCTGCAAATTGCATAATTTCATTGCTTCTGATAGCTGAATAATATTCCATTGTATAGATGTACCACAGTTTTTTAACCCATTCTTCGGTTGAGGGACATCTGAGTTGTTTTCAGTTTCTAGCTATTACAAATAAGGCTGCTATAAACATAGATGAGGAAACTTCCTTATGATTCCATGAAGAGGCATTTGGGTGTATACCCAGAAGTGGTATGGCTGGGTCCTGAGGCAGAGCTATTCCAAGTATTTTAAGATATCGCCAGACTGACCTCCATAGTGGTTGCACAAGCCTGCATTCCCACCAGCAATGGAGTAGGGTACCCCTTTCTCCACACCCTCGCCAGCATGTGCTGTCATTTGAGTTTTTGATCTTGGCCATTCTGAGAGGTGTGAGATGGAATCTCAGAGTCGTCTTGAGACTCTGATGATTAAGGATGTTGAGCATTTCTTCAAGTGTCTCTCAGCTATTAGGGATTCCTCCTTTGTGAATTCTCTATTTAGCTCTGTCCCTCATTTTTTGTTTGGATTATTTGGTTTCTTGGCATTTAATTTCTTGAGTTCTTTGTAGATTTTGGATATTAGCCCTCTGTCAGATGTGGGGTTGGTGAAGATTTTCTCCCAGTCTGTAGGCTGCCCTTCTGTTCGAATGACAGTTTCCTTTGCCTTACAGAAGCTTTTCAGTTTCGTGAGGTCCCATTTATTGATTGTTGATCTCAAGTCCTGAGCTGTTGGTGTTCTGCTCAGAAGGTGTCGCCTGTACCAATTAGTTTGAGGGTTTCTCCCACTTTTTCTTCTAGTAGATTTAGTGTGACGGGCCTTATGTTAAGGTCTTTGATCCACTTAGACTTATGTTTTGTACAAGGTGATAAGTATGGGTCTAACTTCATTCTTTTACAAATGGACATCCAATTGGACCAGCACCATTTATTGAAGATGCTGTCTTTCTTCCATTGTGCCGTTTTGGCTTCTTTTTCAAAAATTAGGTGGCCATAAGTGTGTGGGTCTATTTCTGGATCTTCAATTCGATTCCATTGATCTACTGGTCTGTTTCTATACCAATACCATGCTGTTTTTACAACTATTTCTCTGTAGTACAGCTTGAAATCTGGGATGGTAATACCTCCAGATTTTTTTTATTGTACAGGATTGATTTAGCTATTCTGGGCTTTTAGTTGTTCCATATGAAATTGAGGCTAGCTCTTTCCAAGTTTATAAAAAATTGTGTTGGTATTTTGATAGGAATTGCATTGAATCTATATATTGCTTTTGGTATATTTTCATGAATGTTGTATGTTACTAATTTTTAAAATTTTTTTCAATACATTTCAATTAGTAATTAAATATTTCTAACAATTCAGCTCAAAGTTTATTCTGAATTGCTTCGTATCTAATGGTTTCCTTTAAATATAATGCTAGATTTTGTGTTTTGGTCATCAGATATTTAGATTAAGAATCAAATTAGAAAAAAGGCAGGGCTGGCTCTTCCATACTCACACCTTTGTGGCTGGCTCACCCATATCCCCCACATCCCGGGCCAGCTGTACTGTGCTATCCAGATGAGGTACAGGGCCTGCTCTCTCAAGTGCTGCAGCATGTGAGGGGCATGGACAGCTCTCCTGTTCTTATGAGCCCATCAGGGCCATATCTCTTGTCTGCTATAGGATGTGAGGGCAAAAGTGAGGTAAAGGAAATATTTCCATGGCCAAGCCTATCACAATGCAACTAAAAGCAAGAAAAAAGAGTGTTGGGGGATCCAAGATGGCAGCAGCCCGCATGGATGCATTTTGAACATGGGGAAAAGAGCCATAGAAACCACAGAGTTATTGGACACTGCAAAAACCGGAGGGACTAGACCCGCCGGGAACACACCCAGCTCCCAAGGGACTGTTAAAAGTCCCAGGGCAAGGCTCTCCCCCTATCTCTCCCAGACACGGAAGCCTCTAAATCCAGGACTCGGGAACTCCCATCTGGAGAGGCGATGGGTAAGATTGACTCTAATACACAGCAAGCAGAATCAGACCCCACATGGGGATCACTCACTAGCCTACTAGGCTCCCCACACCTCAGGCAGACCACATAGATATTTAGGAAACTTTGTAGGCTAGTTGAAGTCTTAGCAGGGCAGAAGCAGGGAGCACGGTGGGAGGTCCACAGCCACATGCTCCCACAGCTAAGGAACCAGGCAGAAGCCAACACAGGGGGGCAGGGCAGAGGCTTGCCCCCGCAGGGAAGGAGATGGTCTTCAACAACAAAAGAATCAACAGAAAGCCTACACACACATGGAAATTGAACAACTCCTTACTGGATGACTACTGGGTCAGGGAAGAAATAAAGAAGGAAATCAAAGACTTCTTAAAATCCAACGATAATGAAGGCAGAACATACACAAACCTATGGGATACAATGAAAGCTGTGCTACGAGGAAATTTCATAGCACTAAGTGCCTTCAAAAAGAAAATTGTGACAGCTCATATTAGCGAATTAAGAGCTAAACTGGGTGAATTGGAAAAAAAAGAAGAAGCAAACACTCCCAAGAGGAGCAGAATGCAGGAAATCATGAAACTTAGGGCTGAAATCAACAACTTCGAAACAAAAAGAACTATACAAAGAATCAATGAAACCAAGAGTTGGTTCTTTGAGAAAATCCAGAAAATAGACAGACCCCTATCCAAATTAACTAAAAGACAGAGAGAAAGAACCCAAATTAACAAAATCAGAAATGTAAAGGGAGAAAAAACAACAGACATTGAGGAGATCGAGAGAATATTTTAAAAATCTATATTCCACCAAATTTGAAAACCTAAGTGAAATGAAAAATTTCCTCAATAGATTCCACCTACCAACTAAATCAAGATCAGATTAACAGATTAAACAGCCCAATAACCCCTAAGGAAATAGAAACAGTCATTAAAAACTTCCCAACCAAAAAAAGCCCAGGGCCAGGGGGCTTTTTTGAGGTATAGGGCCTAGTCTCTCAAGTGCTGCAGCATGTGAGGAGCATGGACAGCTCTCCTGTTAGCTGTTTAGCACGGAATTCTACTGAACCTACAAAGAGGAGCTAACACCAATACTCTTCAAACTCTTCCACCAAATAGAATCAGAAAGAACACTGCCACACTCATTCTATGAGGCCACAGTCACTCTGATTCCTAAACCACACAAAGACCTAACAAAGAAAGAGAACTTCAGATCAATCTCCCTCATGAACATAGATGCAAAAATACTTTATAAAATACTAGCAAACCAAATTCAAGAACACATCAAAAGTATCATGCATCATGATCAAGTAGGCTTCATCCCAGGAATGCAGGGACAGTTCAGCATACGAAAGTCTATCAACGTAATTCACCACATAAACAAGATGAAAGAAAAACACACATGATAATCTCGCTAGATTCAGAAAAAGCATTTGACAAAATCCAACACCCCTTCATGCTAAAAGTTCTGGAGAGAACGGGCATACAAGGACCTTACTTAAAATAATAAAGTCAATATACAGCAAGTCTTTGGCCAACATCAAGTTAAATGGAGAGAAACTTGAAGCATTTCCTCTAAGCTCAGGGACAAGACAAGGATGCCCATTTTCACCACATCTCTTCAATGTAGTATTGAAGTTCTTGCTAGAGCAATAAGAAAACAAAAAGAGATCAAGGGGATACGAATTGGAAATGAAGAAGTCAAAATATCCCTATTTGCAGACGATATGATAGTATACATAAGCGACCCCAAAAATTCCAACAGAGAACTCTTACGGCTGATAAACACCTCAGCAAGTTGGCTGGATACAAAATTAACTCAAAAAATCAGAAGTCCTTATATATACAACAAACAAATGGGCTGAGAAAGAAATAAGGGAAACAACCCCCTTCACCATAGCCACAAACAATATAAAATACCTGGGGGTAACTCTAACCAAGCAAGTAGAGGACCTATACAACAAGAATTTCAAGCCCCTGAAGAAAGAAATGGAAGAGGCCTTTAGAAGATGGAAAGATTTCCCATGCTCATGGATAGGTAGAATCAACATAATAAAAATGGCTATTCTATCAAAAGAAATATATAGATTCAATGCAATTCCTATCAAAATACCAACACAATTCTTTATAGACCTGGAAACAGCTATTCTCAATTTCATATGGAACAACTAAAAGCCGAGAATAGCTAAATCAATCCTGTACAATAAAAAAGCATCTGGAGGTATCACTATCCCAGATTTCAAGCTGTACTACAGAGCAATAATAGTAAAAACAGTATGATTTTGGTATAGAAAATGACCAGTAGATCAATGGAATCGAATTGAAGACCCAAAAATTGACCCACACACCTATGGCCAACTAATCTTTGACAAAGAAGCCAAAATGGCACAATGGAAAAAGGACAGCATCTTCAACAAATGATGCTGGTCCAACTGGATGTCCACTTGCACAAGAGTGAAATTAGACCCATAATTATCACCTTGTACAAAACTTAAATCAAAGTGGATCAAAGACCTTAACATAAGGCCTGTCACACTAAATCTGCCAGAAGAAAAAGTGGGAGAAACCCTCGAACTCATTGGCACAGGTAACAACTTCCTGAACAGAAGACCAACAGCTCAGGACCTGAGATCAACAATCAATAAATGGGACCACATGAAACTGAAAAGCTTCTGTAAGGCAAAAGACACCCTCATTCGAAAAAAACAACAACCAACAGACTGGGAGAAAATCTTCACCAACCCCACATCTGATAGAGGGCTAATATCCAAAATTTACAAAGAACTTGAGAAACTAAATGCCAAGAAACCAAATAATCCAATCAATAAATGGGAGACAGAGCTAAATAGAGAATTCACAAAGGAAGAATTCTTAATGGCTCAGAGACACCTGAAGAAATGCTCAACATCCTTAATCATCAGAGAAATGCTACTCAAGACTCTGAGATTACAGCTCAATTCTGTCAGAGTGGCTAAGATAAAGAGCTCAAATGACATCACATGCTGGTGAGGGTGTGGAGAAAGGGGAACCCTCCTCCATTGCTGGTGGGAGTGCAGGCTTGTGCAACCACTATGGAGGTCAGTATGGCAATATCTTAGAAATCTTGAAATAGCTTTGCCTCAGGACCCAGCCATACCACTTCTGGGTATACACCCAATTGTCTCCTCACGGAATCATAAGGAAGTTTCCTCATCTATGTTTATAGCAGCCTTATTTGTAATAGCTAGAAACTGGAACCAACCCAGTTGTCCCTCAACTGAAGAATGGATTAAAAAACTGTGGTACATCTGTACAATGTAATATTACTCAGCTATCAGAAACAATGAAATTATGCAATTTGCAAACAAATGGATGGAACTAGAGAAGCTCATCCTGAGTGAGCTCACCCAGACACAGAACGATGCACATGGCACCTTTTTATTTATAGTAGGATTTTAGCTATATAGTACAGGATATCTGTACTACAACCAACAGACCAAAGAGAACATGGACATAGACTTTTTTTTTCTTTTTCCTTTCTTTTTTTGTTGTTCTTTGCTTTTGTGGGTTTGTGTGTTTTTTGGTCTATTTTTTTAGTTTTCCCTTCCTAGCAAGGTGACACCTTTCACTTGCAGTACTGCCTCTTAGGCCCCCAGTGTATGAGGAGGCTCTTGGACCTCATATAATTCCTGAACTGTGGTGAGGGACTGTTATGTAGGGACACTCTCCCCCAGAGGAACAAGGGGGAAAGATTAAGGGGTAGAGGATGGGAGGGTGGGGCTGGGAAGCAGGGAAATTGGACAATATGATGGAGATGTAACCTGAAGCAACAAACAAATAAATTTATTAATTAAAAAAAGCAGGTAACAGGTTTAAAGCACTGTAAATAAAATAAAGGTTACAGCCATTCAACCTGGTTTTATAAACCTCCAAGAGTTGAAAAAACTTAGAGCTAAGGAAAATTACATGAAATGCATGGTGTTAGCCCATGCCTTTAACTTCAGCAGAGACGGGAGGAGCACTATAGAGTTAATTGTCTTATAAATTCTAGAGTTACATGGACCATGGTGGTGATGGTGCACACCCTTAATCCCATCATTCAAGAAGAGTACATCCTTAATCCCAACAAACTATAGACAGAAACATGAAAATCTCAGAGCTCAAGTTCAGCCTGATACATAACAAACTCTAAATAGAGAAAAACTTCGATCCAGGAGTGGTGGAGCACATCTTTAATCCCTCCAGATGGGAAGCACAGGTCTTTGATCCCAATAATTAGGATGCAGAGACAGACACATAGGATTTGGAAGGACTTATGTTTAAAAGCTACTTACAAAAGGCCTACTCAATACAAATAAATTGTCCTTTGAGATCTCAAAATATATACACTAAGGCATTTTTAGCTCCAAAATAACAAAATAATTTCTTCTTTAATACAGATTGAAAGATAATACTTTATATATTGTGAAAAAACCAAATTTGCTTCAGGAGAAATATTACCTGAAACCCCCCCCTCCCCCGCAAAAAAAAAGGGTAATTGTCCCAGAGTTAGGATTAGGGCAGGGCTCTGTTCTTATCTTTCCAGGAGATTTAAAGCCATTCAAGCAATCCAGGGACAACTGGACAACGGAAACTTCAGCAGAAAACAGTATCAGACACCAAAGAAGATGAGTGGCCCAGATGATCCAGCCTTGCAGACTTCCTCAATAGCTGTTTCCATCAAAAGTCTACAACCACAACAACTCAAAATCACTAAGATCGTTCAGCTCCACACACTGCCCCATCCAGAACTTCAGTAAAGCCTGGAAGATCAGCTTCTGTCTACAAACTTCTTAGGACATCTAAACAGGTGAACACAAAAGGACTGAACATAAAAGAATTGTATTAATGTTTTTAACCATTTTTCCATTCTGGTTTGGGCCCCAAACAGGTTTACTGCGACCCAAATCAGCAGGAAGACATTTTAAAAGAGCGAGGTCCCATGGCCAGAGGGTGGGGAGGGTGTTACTCTCCCCCTTTTTTGGTTGATAGATAACAGAAAACTTTGTTATTTAGGGGAAGAGACTACAAGTTAAATGGTCTTGTTAAATGGGTTTTGGAGGTTAGACCCAGGGACTTCCTTCTTTTTCTTTTCTGTATCCTTCTTTCTCTCCTATGTAGGAGTGCACAGACTTGAGAAAAATGGGACATAGACATAGTATGGGAAGGACCAAGAAGAAGGAACAGATTATTGAATATGCCCTTATACCTTTGTATATTGATACAAAATTAGTATTATATTTGGCTAAAGTGGTATTGACCATTGTATGTTGTGCAAAATTAAGATTGTATTGGACTACATCAATATTGATCTTTGTATATTGATGCAAAATTAGGATTATAGTTGGCCACAATGGTATTGACCCTTGTATATTGATGTAATATTAAGATTGTATTGGGCTACATAGGCATTGATCTTTGTATATTGATACAAAATTAAGAGTATATTTGGCCACATTGGTATTGATCTTTGTATATTGATACAAAATTAAAAGTAATGCTTCTTAAAGGTATTGTGCCTAGTGATACTTAAAAATGAAATGTGAAGCTCTGGCCTCTTGATACCAATGGTCTTAAACCGTTTAGGATAGTTAAGAAATACAACTCCTAGTCATGCAAGTGTGTCATTTTGTTAGCTACTATGACAATCAATCACAGATATTCTCTAAGCTACTCAGAAATCAAGTTGTTAAGAGACAAGCTACATTTGCCTGTCTAAATACAAGAGATAGATAGGACATCTTCAAAACCCCAAGAGATCTGCAGAATATGGCATTCAAAGATGTTTTCTTAAATTAAGATTTTTTTTGATATTGAGACATATCAGCTCCTGACAGCATACCCTATTCTACTCCAAGTAGAAGATGAGCATCAAAGAATCTCCAGTGTGAGATGGTTGAATTAGTGGTAAGCCTATCTCTTGGTATGAAAAACCCCTTGCTTCAACTGTAGACAGAATGCTGTCCAAAAAGGACAAAACTTGGTAGCAGGTAAGTCGACAGCCTAGCTCTGCCAAGACAGGGTAGATAAGTCCTTCATAATTCCTGCTCTACAATCAATGTCTGTCAGAGAAATGGGACCAAAAGGCTGAAGATTGATGCTGTAACGTACGGAGAGAAAACAGGAACTGTCCAGGCAGCCACTGATATGGCACTTCTTAGTTTTGGAAGCTGCAGGCCCTGCACTTCCTACATAATCAGATATATTTATCCCTCTCAGGTCTCTGAGGTAGTTGAAGAATAGATAGCTAGAGTCTCATAGTTAAATTTAGAGTTGTTTAGGAATCAAGATTGTGTTCTGGATCTAAGAAGATGTTTTTAAAATTGTGATGCAAGTTAGTATGAAAGCTGAGTCAGATATAGAACTTTAAACTCATGGAGATGGTTAGATGGTAGAATGTTAAAGTCAGGGGCCAAATATGTATGGACTGGATTTTGGGAATGTATGCTGGGCCATTTAACTCTCATAAATGTGGCATATTTATTTCTGTTGTTTTGTATAGTATTTACTGTTATAAGAGAAGGAACCATTTGTTGGACTGAAAGGGGGAGCTGTTGGGGGGAAGAGTGTGGAAGGGTGGGACAGGAAGGGGGAGTAGGGAAGGGATTGTGACTGAGATATAACTTGAAGAAATAAAAAAAAAATAAAGTATTAAAAAAAACAAAAAAAAAGAAAAAAGAGTGTTGGCTCTCCCACACTCACACCAATATATTCCCCATAGATGAACTGCTGGAGGGCATAAAGTGGCCACTTCCATAGACCCAAAACTACCAGATCATGCCATTAGACAAAAAACAGCTTATCTGAGCAAAGACAGAGAGGATACAGTATTAACAAAGTAGCAGAAGCCTGAGACCTTGTTCCAGACCAACGAATCATTATAATGAACATTTGCAAGCAAAAATGTATGAACAAAATTGAATATTGTAGGACACACTGAGAATATAACTGCTTCCAAAATGAGATTTTATTATTTTTTTTATTAGGAGAGATTTCAAGGATGGAGAAAGAGTCTGAGTGGAGGTATGTAATGAGAGGGAATAGTGCACATGATAAAAAATTAAAAAAAAAAAACAGAGGCAGGTTGATCTCTGTGAGTTCAAGACTAGCCAAATCTACAAAGTGAGTCCAGAAGAGCCAGGGAATTTACACAGAGAAACCCTGTCTAGAAAAACCTTAAAAAAAAAAAAAAAAAAAAAAGACTGGTTCATTTCTGGGTCTCTAATTCGATTCTATTGATCCACTGGTCTGTTTCTATACCAGTACCATGCTGTTTTTATTACTATTGCTCTGTAGTACAGCTTGAAATCTGGAATGGTGATACCTCCAGATGTTTTTTTATTGTACAGGATTGATTTAGCTATTCTGGTTATTTTGTTGTTCCATATAAAATTGAGAAGAGCTTTTTCCAGGTCCATAAAGAATTGTGTTGGTATTTTGATAGGAATTGCATTGAATCTGTATATTGCTTTTGGTAGGATGGCCACTTTTATTATGTTGATCCTACCTATCCATGAGCATGAGAGATCTTTCCATCTTCTCATGTCCTCTTCAATTTCTTTCTTCAGGGGCTTGAAGTTCTTGTTGTACAGGTGCCTTACTTGCTTGGTTAGATTTACCCCCAGGTATTTTATATTGTTTGTGGCTACTGTGAAGGGGGTTGTTTCCCTTATTTCTTTCTCAGCCCATTTGTGTGTTGTATAAAGAAGGACTTCTGGGTTTTTTTTTTTTTTGAATTAATTTTGTAACCAGCCACCTTGCTGAAGGTGCTTATCAGCTGTAAGAGTTCTCTGGTGGAATTTTTGGGGTGCTTATATATACTATCATATCATCTATGGTCACCCAATTTTTGACAAAGAAGCCAAAACTGCACAATGGAAAAAAGGACAGCATCTTCAACAAATGGTGCTGGTCTAACTGGATGTCCATTTGTAAAAGAAGGAAATTAGACCCATAATTATCACCTTGTACAAAACTTAAGTCCAAGTGGATCAAGGATCTTAACATAAGCCTGGTCACACTAAATCTACTAGTAGAGAAAGTGGGAAAAACCCTCAAAATCATTGGCACAGGTAACAACTTCCTGATAAGAACACCAAAAGTTCAGGACCTAAGACCAACAATCAATAAATGGGACCCCAGGAACCTGAGAAGCTTCTGTAAGCCAAAAAGACACTGTCATTCGAATAAAATGGCAGCCTAGAGATTGGGAAAAAAAATCTTCACCAACCCCACTTTTGACAAAGGGCTAATATCCAAAATTTACAAAGAACTCAAGAAATTAAATGCCAAGAAACCAAATAATCCAATTTAAAAATGTGGGAAAGAGCTAAACAGAGAATTCACAAAAGGGGAATTCCTAAAGGCTGAGAGACACTTGAAGAAATGTTCAGCATCCTTAATCATCAGAGAAATATAACTCAAGACCACTCTGAGATTCCATCTCACACTTGTCAGAATGGCTAAGATCAAAAACTCAAATGACAGCACATGCTGGCTAGGGTGTGGAGAAAGGGGAACCCTACTCCATTGCTGGTGGGGGTGCAGGCTTCTGCAACTACTATGGAGATGAGTATGGTCATATCTTAGAAAACTTGGAATAGCTCTGCTTAGGGACCCAGCCATACCACTTCTGTGTTTATATCCAAATGACTCCTCACCGAATCACAAGGAAGTTGCCTCATCTATGTTCATAGCAGCCTTATTTGTAGTAGCTAGAAAGTGGACACAACCCAGATGTTCCTCAACTGAAGAATGGATTAAAAAACTATGGTACATCTACACAATGGAAATATACTCAGCTATCAGAAACAAGGAAATTATGGAATATGCAGCCAAATGGATGGAACTAGAAAAGCTCATCCTGAGTGAGCTAACCCAGACTCAGAAGGATGCACATGGCAACTATTCATTTATAGTCAGATTTTAGCTATATAGTACAGGATATCTTTACTACAACCAACACACCAAAGGGAACATGGACATAGACTTTTTGTTTGTTTGTTTTCTCTCCCTGTCATTGAGACACTTTTCCCTGTTAGTACTGCCTTGCAGGCCTCCAGTGTATGAGGAGGCTCTTGGCCCTCTTATGACTGCTGAACTGGGGTTGGGGACTGTTATGTAGGGACACTCCACTCCAGAGGAGTGGGATGGAAGGGTTAGGGGGTAGAGGGTGGGAGGGCAGGACTGGGAAGGGTGGAAAGAGGACACTATGATGGAGATGTAATCTGAAGCAATAAATAAATAAATTTTAAAAAGACTGAAAAAAAGGCAAAAAAAAGCATCAGATTAGTTGTTAGTGTTGTTAATTTATCATCTAACAGATCATTATTTACCCACTTTATTCCAATGCTTTATTTATATTTTATGTCTCCCTCTATATATTTTTCCAAATAACATCAAATACTATTTTAATAGTTTTGTAAGTAAATAATATTTAATTTGTTTTGCTACATTGCAAGCACTGTGTGCAAAAAAGAGAAAGTATGTGAGTGTGTGTGTGTGTGTGTGTGTGTGTGTGTTTGCGTGTGTATGTGTTTCCGGAAAGACTAATGAGGGCAGATAGACGTATATAAAATGGGTATTGAAAGTACAAGAATGACTAGAGAGATGGCTCAGAAATTGAGAGCATTGGTTGCTTTTCGAAAGGATATAATTCATTTTCCAGAAGCCTGTGATGGCTCAAATTATTTGTAACACAAACCCCAGGGCATTTGATAACATATTCTAGTCTGCCCAGGCATTGTATGTATATTGTTCAAAGACATGCATGCTGGCAAAGCAACCATTAATATGTAAGAAAAAAATTTAGAAAAATACGTTAAGTAACTCAGTAATTACCTACGTACACACTAATATATTTCCTACTCCCTGGAAGCCATATATCCTGTTCTCTCTTCATCTTGCAGATATATCTACTGTTGTAATTTGGTAAATTATTTCTCCCAAATTTTTATATTCCTAATACATATGGATGTATTTCTAAGTAGTATATTTTACTATGTTGCTTTGTTTTATTTATGTCTTATATATTTTTATGTTTTATTTTATAAAATATATTATATAATTATACATTATAAAGCACATTTTACAAAATAAATTATATAACAGATTGTGGTTCATTTTACTCTCAATTTTTTCTTTTTTTAAATTAATTTATTTTTTCAAGTTACATCTCAAAGTCCCCTCCCTCCTCCTGTCCAGGTCCCACCCTCCCTCCACCCTCTTCTCTGTCTTCTCCTTCTCCTTGGATGAGGAGAGCCCCCACATATCAACTCCCCTCAGTTTATCAGTCAAATGAGGACTAAGAGCTTCCTGTTTTGGGGTTTGATATGGTCGCCCAGCTAGGGTAAGGTTTTCCACTAACAAGCAATAGGGTCCACGACTCACTGCTGCGTGGAGTTTTTCATTGATTAGTTATGCTAGGTTCCTTTCTGAGTCTGGGGTTGTAGGATGTTTGTACTGTGTTATATGATTGATTAATATCACCTTATAAGAAAGTACATACCATGAGTGTCTTTCTGGATCTGTGTTAGCTCACTTAGGATGAACTTTTCTAGATCCATCCAATTGGATGCAAATTTTATGATTTCCTTGTTTCTGGTATCTGAGTAGTAGTCCATTGTGTAAATGCACCATTTTTTTTTAAATCCATTCTTCAGTTGAAGGACCTCTGGTTTTTTTTTCAGTTTTTGGCTATTACAAATAAAGCTGCTATGGACATTTTGAGGTGATGTCCTTGTGGTTTGGTGGATCTGTTGTGAGAATTTGCCAAGTTGAGCTTATGGGATTTTGTGTTTCTTTATTTGTTTTGTTCTGTTCTTTTGTTGTTAAGCATACAATACTTTAGTTGATTTTCTAGCCCATATTCCTGCATGACATGGATAGGTGAATATTTATTTTCAGTTCTATTAAATAACCTTGAATATTTGGGGTAGTCTCATGATGACATTTTGGAAGAACCCATTGGTAGTATCTCCTACCAATTCCTCTATCAGTGCTACAATGATGATAGCTGGAAAAAAAATTCTGTGATATCTTTCTACCAAATAGATACATAATGCCAAGCACATCCAGCACACCACAGCGAACTGATATTGCTCTTTTTAAAAATTAATTTATTTACTCAAGTTACATACTCATCACAGTCCTCTCCCTCCTCCCTACTGGTGCCCAACCTCCCATCTTGCTCCCCTTGTCACTCCCCTCTTTCTCCTCAGATGAAGGGAGTCCCACCCATCTACCCACCCCTGTTCATCCAGTCTCATCAGGCCTAAGAACATCCTCTTCCACTATGGCCAGACAAGGTAGTCCAGCTGGGATAAAGTGTTTCACAAACAGACAATAAAGTCCATGTCAGAGACATGGCCCTGTCCCTGACTCACTTTCTAAGGGATTTGCATGAAGACTAAATTGCCTGTCTGTTATATATGTATAAGGATCCTAGGTCTAGTCAATATATGATTTTTGGTGGATGCTTCAGGCTCTGTAAGCTCCCAGGGCATAGGTTGGTTGGCTCTGTTGGTCTTCATGTGGAGTTCTTCTCCCCTCTGGATCACTCTTTCCTTCGTCCCTCCCTTCGAAAAGACTCCCAGAGCTCCACTGAATGCTTACCTGTGTGTCTCAGCATCTGTTTCTATCCACCACTAGGGGAGGTCTCTGAGGATAGCTATGCTAGTTTCCTGTCTTCTTGGGCCTGTGGGTTGTAGGATGTTTATCCTGTACTATATGGCTAGTATCCATGTATAGGTGAGCACATGCTATGTTTTTTTCTGGGTCTGAGTTATCTCACTCAGGATGATCTTTTCTAGTTCCATCCATTTTCCTGCAAATTGCATGATTTCCTTCTTTTTAATAGTTGAGTAGTATTCCATTGTGTAAATGTACTGTTTTAACAGCACTTAGCACATGTCTGATACATATCAGTGGCACTTCTGTTTCCTGGGGGGTGTAGGATGGTCTCCCTTTTAACTAAATCCCACTGGTGGCTGTGAACAGAAGTGAAATAATTTGTAGCACATAAATCAGTTTCTGGAAATTTCCTGATTTTTAATATCCTCAACAACATATGGAGTATCCATTTTAATTTTCTCTTAAATGTTCACAGATTTTTATTTCCCTGGATAGGATTGAAGTGGAGCCTCTTCATGTCTATTTGTTAAATATTAAGGTTTGCTCTTCCATACAAGGGTTTCCTTTGAGAAGATATTTATACTTTCTGTGATACTCCTAATTCTGTGTCTATCAATTGCCACTAACATTTTCCTCTCTGTGGCTTTTATCAGTATTTAATAACTAACTTTGTTGAAAATAGAGTTCAATTATAATATTATCATATTTATCAAACTGTCTTCCATGGTTTACTTTAAAGTTCCTGTTTAAGAGACAACTGATCATAGGCTGTCAAACCCCAACTGATAATATCTGCAACACAGTCTCTACATTTAAGGGTCAGGAAATATCATGGAAAGGGGTATTTTAAAGATTTTAAGAGCCAGGGGATCAGCATATGTGCTGCAAGATTATGTCTTCTATGAATTTCATGGAGTCACAGTCATTATTTTCTAATATGATAACATAATTAAGACGTTCACAATGACAACACCAACTAATATCCAAGCATGTATGAGGAGAATCTCAAAAGACCCATTCCTAGATGAAGAGCTAAAGACAATTGATAGGTGCTACACAGTAAAGAACCAGCCTTCTCAGGGAATGAGGCCCTTTATAGGTGATCAGCCTTAAACACATATTCAGATGAGAAAAAATAGATTGACTCAACAGGAGAGGCTGTGTGTGTGTGTGTGTGTGTGTGTGTGTGTGTGTGTGTAGGTATGTATGTGTGCCAGAGAGAGAGAAAGAAAGAGAAAGGAGAGGGAGGAAATAAAGAGAGGGGAAAGGAGACAGAGAGAGAGAGAGAGAGAGTAAAAATAGTAATTTTAATTTTTAAAGTCATGAATTTGAGGTATTAACATGGGAGGACATGGACAGGGAGAATGTGAAGTAGAAATACTGTAAATACAGTATTCATGTATGAAATTCTTAGGAAAACAAATGTTAAAGAACTCTCTAAATAGACAAATAACTAATAGTTGCTATTAGATTTCTAAAATTGTTTTATTTATTACATCTTTAACACACATGACAACTGTTTGCATGATGTACAGAACTATTATTTAATTCAGCATAATATATTCATATGTGTCTCAAATTTTGCCAGTCTTTTCTTAGTTACTCTTTAATTTTGGGGTTAAAATAGCAATACTTTTATTGAGAGAGAAAGAGAGAGAGAGAGAGCGGGAGGGAGGAAGAGAGAGAGAGAGAGACTGTTGATGGATTGTGGAGACATAATTCAGTTGGTAAATGTTGCTACACAATTGTGAAGACCTGAGTTTGACTGTTGATCCTTGCATATGTATATTTTATTTGCTGGAAGATAATGATCTGTCATATTGTGGTTTAAATTTCATTAGCCAATCCATTTCCAGAGGTAATTTTGTAAATTCTTAGTCATCTTTTTTGTCAAATAAATTCTATGTGTTTATCAAATTCCATGAAAATATATATATTTGAATCTTATTGACATGTTTAGTTTACACTTATTGGGGAATAAATGTTAGGTTTAAAACACTTAGATTTCTTAGCTGAAAAATACTATTTTAAAATGCCTTTAATGATGATTTTGACTACCCCATGAAAATCACAGCATCTTTTCAAGGAAGTCCTCAGCATTTGATATCACTGCCACACACAGAAAATATTCCTGTGACAGATTGTTGATTTTTCTTTTTGTGGTTGCAGATATTTGATGCGCAAGGACAAAAAAAAAATCAGACATGAACACAACGAACAATGGTTTGCACATGTGGAACAGATACACAGAAAGTTAAAGTTTCCTAAAACTAAAATTGGATGCTGAAATTCATATATTGACCAGTGACACTATCTTATTTCCTATAACTGATTGTAAGAATGGGATAATAATTTCTGTACATATTTCTACTTACAAAAATAATAGAGCGTCTTACCTTCTGTGTCAAAATCAGAAACATCCAAACTTCCCCAGGTGTTCTCTAAAAATTGTAAATAAATTAAATTATAAACATTATTACAGTTTTTACAACATCACACAATTACAAATGTCAGTGATATTTGGTTTACAGAATGATATGAGCACAAACATTGTGAGAAAAGAGCTCATTTATTGCCATTTGTGTAACAGAATTCATTTTAGAAATTGAAAATTCTATACATGTTGACTGTGTTGAAAGAATTGTAATTGCTGGGAACCTTGAAATTAATACTTGAAAGATGTTAGAAATTCTTTACCATAATTCCAACTGAATGTGGATGAATACATATCATCTCATATAGTAAATAATACCACCCATGTTGATTGGATAAAGCATTATTACTTATATTTTGGCAGAGAAAGAAGGTGAGGTACATACTAAGAATATTTTGAAGTAATTAGAGCTGTGGTTGGGGAAATTGTTCTGTGGTTAAGGGAACTTGCTGCTGTTTCAGAGGTCATTTGTTCACTTCCCAGAACCCACATTGAGCAGCTTCCAAATACCTCTAACTACAGTTCTAGAAGACCTGAGCCCTCTTCTGCTGTCTTCTGGCACTGAATATAAAAGATGTACATATAGATACATAGGAAACCACAGATAAATATAAAGATAAAGTTAATATTAATAGAAAATTAAAAAGAAATAATTTAAACTACAATTTAAGAAACAAATAAACAAGTATTTGTTTCTTGAGAGTCTTCTGGGGATGACCCTAGCTGAGGCAGCTGTCAACAGGTGGCAGAGATGGGGACACCAATGAACCCACAAAATCTTCAACTCAAAATTTGTTCAGCCTACAAGATGTGCAGGGATAAAGATGGAGCAGAGATTTAGGGAATAGCCAACCAATGACTGGCCCAACTTCAGACCAATGCCATGGGGGAGAGCCAAGCCCTGACGGTTTTAATGATACTCTGCTGTGCTTACAGACAGGTGCCTCATATAACTGCCATCCGAGAGGCTTCATCCAGCAGCTGATGGAAACAGATGCAAAGACAGCACCAAACATAAGCTTGGGGAGCACTGTGGAAGAGTAGGGGGAAGGATTGATGGAGCCAGAGGGGTTAAGGGCAGCAGAAGAAAACCTACAGAATCAACTAACCTGGACCCATGAGGGCTGACAGAGACTGAACTACCAACCAAAGAGCATGACTGGACAGAACCTAGACCCCTATACATATGTAGCAGATGCACCGTTTGGTCTTCAAGTGCATCCAGTAGCAATTGGAGATGACACTGTCTCTGACTCTGTTGCCGACCTTGATCTTCTTCACATAACTGAGCTGCCTTGACTAGCCTCAGTGGCAGAGGATGTACCTAGTCCTACTTCAACTTGATGTGCCAGGACATGTTGGTACCCACAGTGTAGGGGCTCCCAGTGTTTGAAGAGAAGGAGAGGAGGAAATGGAGGGAGGGGACTATAAGGGAGGGACTAGGTGAAGAGGGAGGCAGAGACTGGGATCGAGGTGTAAAATGAATAAATAAATTAATGGAAAATTGAAATAAAAAAGAAACAAATTTATTACATGTGTTTATGAAGAAATCATTGATCCTAAAATTCATATGCAATAATCAATTGTGATTCATTGGTTATAAGGCCATTCTAATAATCAAGCAGTGAGATTATGAGAGTTCAAGTCAGTGCAGTTGATAATCTGTGCACATACATAAATTTGTCTACTACTATATATAGTTTTGGCATTTAAGTTTTAAAGAGAAAATAATTAAGGACAAAAAATACTGTCATTTTTCAAAATTTCCATTTTGTTGTTATGAATATGCTTTTGTGTCTGTGTGTGGTATGTGTACATGAATCCAGGTGTTCTGCAAGAGTAGTTTGTGTTCTTAACCACTGACCCATCTCTCTGGCCCCAGAGCTGACATGATTTAAGGAGCTAAGAATATGGTACAATGCTAGTAAATTGAGAGTGATTCCCTCTATTGAGCAAAGGACAGCACAAACTTTCAATCCAAACACGATTTGTATCACCCAAGACTACTTCATCTTCATTACGGCTATCTAGGGGTCAACTCAACAACCTGGAGGTGGCTCTGGGGTTGATTCCCCACTTCCTGACCCCTCTTGTCTAATACAAGATTGCCATAAATTCCTTCAAAATGATGGTCTATCCAAATATCTATCCAAGCTATAAGAGAATTGCAATGCAATTGTTTAAGAAGTCTGAAAGTAACCATTACACTTGACTATATCCAGTGTTGCAATATCACCCCATGTTTGTCTTCAGACACTGCCATCAATCCTCATTTGAACAAAATCAATGGTCTTCCAAAAAAAGCCTGTGTGTATGTTTTTTTTCTGATTAAGTACCATCAGTCAAAAAATTATTTAATGTAAACAGCTCATGTGACTATCAGTTTGAATTCACTTATATATATATATAGTATAATTATGTACATTGCTTTTTGCCATATGTATGTTTGGTATGTATGTTTGTGTGAGAGTATCAGATCCCCTGGAACGCGAGTTACAGTCATTTGTGAGCTGCCATGTGAGTGGTATGAATTGAACACTCCATCCCTATATATGTATGTATGTGTGTGTGTGTGTATAAAATTTGCCCCAAATATAATTCAACTTTTGGAATCCTGAAGTTTCATGTGAACATTGCCCAGTTATCTGCTTACAAGTTATCCTCTACACATATGGATATTGGACCAGATGGTATCCAATACATTTTAGGTTATGTCTACATGGTTTAAAGCATATTGAGATCTGTGTTCTAGGACCCCGTGTCACTAGTGTACTTGGGGGCATGCCTAAGCCGGCACAGTCACCCATTGCCTTTCTACATCTCATCTTCTCCTTACACATGAGCCGCTTTACAGCTTTGTCATGTCGTCACTCAGTCTGAAGCTATCTATATCCTCTCTTGTTCCCGTTTAATATCTTTCCTACAATCTATCTCTGTCACAATTATCTTACTTAAGATATTCTTTATATGCTTTTTTGCTCTAATAAACTCATTTAATTAGTTAAAAAGAATACCAAATCACTTATGTGGGATTTGTCCTGGACACCTAGGAGAGTACCTGGCAAAGGTACATACATCCTCAGTAAGCACTTGCTGAGTACACTATACTATACAATATCATTTAAATTAATTCATGCCATTTGTTACAGTTCCATGAAGCTGATATTGCACTACAAACCTTACTCCTGGGTGTTTGACCCAGTTATCTTCCCCATTATTTGTAATCTTATACCATGATCCCTGCCCCCACCAAATAATTTAAAGAAGTAGGAAATAAATAACTTTTCTTGTTTTAATTATTCTAAAATTGAACAATAATAAGCCTAAAGTATGTGTATAAATTCTCAAGCTGCCTAGAATGTAAAAGGTAAATTTATAGAAACAACATAAAAATAAAATATGAAATCAAATATTTTTCCACAATAACCTTAGTGTCCCCTCATTCACATTTGTCATATTTCATTATATGGAAGTATGAAATTTCTGAAAGTAAACAAAAATAGAACTACTTACAAATTGACAGTACTCATCCAAAGTTATGCTTCCATTTACATACACCTCCATATATTGATGTCTCTCTGTCTAAAACATGTGAAATTTAACCTAAAGAAAAGCACCAATGAAAGAAAAATATATACATTCTACATTGTAAATTGAAAGAAATGTTTATGAACAGACTGACACAAAACTGGTGGAAGGTTTTCAAGAGAGTTCAAGACGTCAGCACCCATTAGTTAGGATAATATTTCAGAGTTGAGAGTAAAAATAGCTTTCTTTAGGCATGATAGAATAAGGCTGATATTTTGTTTGTATGGAGTGTATTATCATAGGCAAATTGACCCAATACATGAATAATTTTTCTCTCTAAAATTCTCCATAATTGTTAGAGACATATTAATTAACCTTAAAAATAGTCCCTCAGTTCACATTCAGTATATGAAGTGCTATTTATTTAGGGAGAGCAATTAATTTTCTTTAGGTCTAAAATCATTTTCCCTAAAGTAGAAGCATTCTGACATTATCAAATATCACATTGTAAGAACAATTATAAAGTAATTCACAAAATAAACCTCATTATTTTACAGAGATCTTCAAATTAACAGACAGAAAATATTACCATATTTGACTTTCAACTTTTTTTTTCTCCAACAACAGAACAGGAACAGAAACAAAACCAAGAGCATTTTGATACCAAAGATAGCAAAATGTACATTAATGACAAATGGCCATAAATTATAACAAAAAATATGGAATCTGTATTCCTCAAACTTAATATTTTTTCCTGAAAATATCTTTATATTTTCTTAAATCTCAAGTACTAAAATAAAACTGCACTCTCCAGCATTGGTCCCTTAAATACCCTGTGAACTTAAGTCACTTATAATTGTTTTTATGGTAGACAATTGGTGATTCACTCATTCATTCACTTGTTTGTTTTTCTTCAATAATCCTTTGTTGAGTGTGAAATTTGTTTCAAGAAACTGTGGATTATGCAAAGAAATGTTGTATCCCCAAACAGCTAATAGCACGAATTTTAAAATATAAGAAAATAGCAGGTTTTATGGGCTATGATTTATTTATTCTGTTCTAATAAAAAATTATAATTCAGTATATGTTTAAGTATTTTTAGATGGTGATGGATAAAAAATATCAGTAGATTGCTTAATTTGGTACATCTACCAAGTTAAATATTTTGCACCTTCATACTAGCCTTAAGTTACTTTACAAGAGTCACAAAATAATTTTAAAATATGAGCAAAGGTGTTTTCTATAGGAATACTACCCATGTTTCTGAAGTTCTCCAGACAAGGGCACCAGGCTCCTAGAATCCTCTGGTTACAGCCTCAGAGATTTCAGGTCATCTTGTTTAATAGATTTCTTTTTATTCATGTATATTGTGTGTGTGTCCATTAGTGCATATGAAATGAGAGTGTACGTGTCCAGAGAGGCCAGAAGAAGGAATACCACTCTCCATTCTTGAGCTATGTGATTGTGAGCTATGGAACATGGGTTGTGGCCCTCAAGTTGAATCTTCCAGAAGAATAGTAAGAACTTTTAGGCATAGATCAGTCTCTCCTGTCCCAAGGTGATATTTAATTTCCCATAACTCTTTTATAAACATTTCATTAGTAAAATACGCTACATGGTAGTTTATTATTATAATATAGATGCAGATTTATATGACATTTATTATATAAGCTTACTTTGACTTAGTATTCCAGCTAGTTTCTAGTGTATCCCAGTACTGCTGAAGCACTGGCTGACCTACCAACTCTATTGAGTCTCTCTCCAGTTTCTTAGTTTCTGGGATGTCAGTTGAGCTTCACTGTTGGACCTCTATGGTTGGAGAATAAAAGCTCAGATAAGTTCCTGTGTAGGAACACAACACCAACTTAGCATGATGCACAGACCTGGTTAGGCCCATGGTTCTATTTCCACTTTCTGCATCAGCATTGGTTCAGGAAGTTCCTTCTTACCTTCTGGGGCTGTCCCCCAGCAGGTTGGGCAATGGAGTGAAAGGCTGGGCCAGCCAGCCCTCACTCCGTGGCTGAGCAGAATGATGAATGTGGACAACTCAGTCCCCCTATCACCCCCGAGGTTTTGCTTTGTTTCGTTTTAATGTTACAGGGAGTTTCTTTTATAGGGTTGGAAAGGGGGCCAGGGTGAAAGTGTAGTGTGAAGTTACATAGGCGGTGAAGTAAGAGATAAGGTATAGAGAGGGCCAATAAACTAAATGAGCGTGGCTGCAGTTAGGCAGGGTTAACGCCAAAATGATATAGTGCAGAAGTGTCTGGACTTCCGCATTGTAGAGACAGGTCTCCAAAATCGAGTCTGGCTTGGGCAGGCACTATAGGCCCCAATCTGGCTGATTTAGGCACATAGGCCCAACACTTACCTATTAAATTTTTTTCTCTGCAACTTCTATTACATTATAATGTATCTTTTCTTAGCAGCATTAAAGCCTTACTGCATTCATTCCTTATTCTTCTTCAACAATAACCCAGATTTAGGGGCTTCTGTAAACACATTACATTCTATTTCGCAAGGTTGCAAGTCTGAACTCAAGTTCACTGGGTACACATAGCATGATGGCAAGCCCATTTTCCTTCTGGAGACTGCAGTAGTATCAACTTCTCATGTCCCTTTTCAGTTCCACACCACCAGGACGCCCTGGGGACTGAATATGTTCCTTCTCCATCATGAAACTGTCTTCGTTCTATGATTCAGCTTGCTTATGCCTCACTCCACCTGCCTTGAATACTTCCCTCTTATAGAGTTCTTGAGATTATACTGACCATACCATTACATTCCAGAACACTACCTCAAAGCTGAATCACAACTGAAATGTCTCTTTTCCTATTCAAAGCAGCAATCACAAGTTTCAGGGATTAAAACATAGAGTATTCTGCTGAAATTTTACTTACCTTTATTTATGTATATCTGCTTGCTTGTCTGTATGTATATCATGAATATTTCTAGTTCCTGTAGAAGCCAGAAGAAAGCATGTGATCTCCTGGTACCAGAGTTAAAGGCAGTTGAGAGCATCTCATTAAGACTGCTGGGAATTGAAGCCAGGTAATCAGGAAGAATAGCAAGTGCTCTTAAACACTAAGGAATCCGCCCAGGACAAACATGATGGGAGGCAATTACTGAGTATAAAAGTCAATATAAATGCTATACAGGTTTTTGATTATTGTCCAATTTTCCAGGATGATGTGTGGGCTCCTCAACAACAGGAACTTTAATGGTACATGCATTTCCATTATCCTTGTCACAGTAAATAAGTTGTTATGAAGGATATACAACATAAAAGCAACAAAATCCAAAGGCTTTGGATGTACCCTTAAACCATGAAACAAATGTGTAAGCAAGGAAGGAGAGAAAGTCCACTTTTTTCATCCCTTTTTTTTTCATTTAATAGGGTTCTCATTTGTAGCTCTGATTAGATTGGAACTCAACTATGTAGCACATGATAACCTCTAAACCAACAGCAACTATCATTTCCCATCCTCCCAATGACGGGACTGCAGATATGAGCCACTATATGAAGCTGAGAAAACTGTATCCTATCAGACACCTACTAACTACATCTTCTTACCTACAAAGGAGAACACATAACAATGGCGATAAAATGAAAAATGGCTCAGAAGATGCTGTCAAATTGCAATTTTCTAACTGTGGGCCTATCTGGGGGTTCAGTGTGCCATTGCATCTTGCTGTTATGTATTCTAATTCTGTAGTCATGTATTTTACCAGAAAAATAAAACTAGATTCCCCCAGACTTGTCTCATGTTAAAGGTGGAAACAAAAGCTTAAACCTCATTAACAAATACACTTTAGAAACTTTAAAACTATTTCTGAAGGATCAACAGAGATGACTGAAAGAGTTGATAAAAGCAGTTACTGCTTGATAAAATCTTACTTCAATTCTTAGCATCCATATTCGTTGGCTCAGAGCTACTTATAACTCAGCTCTATAGGATATAATGCTCTCTTTTGGACTTGGAAGGTGCCCATTCACATGGCTACACACACACACACACACACACACACACACACAAAAGAAAAAACTGGAAATGAAATATGTGCTGAAGCATACCTATTGTTAGAGATTTTTTTAACTCGATATTGTGTTATCAATTTCAAAAGAGAATATTTTGTCTAATCTCTCATATGGCTCTTATTTATTTAAGTGTTTAAGGTAAAGAGCATATAATTAATTTAATTCAGTTCAATAAATACTTTTATAGGAAAAGTAACCAAGTGTCTTTAATAAGATATTAGATTGAGAAGAAATTACAAGTTGAAGACATTTTATTCCATTGTGTTTTTCTTTTTCTTTCTAAAGGAATGCACACTTTTAAATGTAGTCTGAAAACACTCCCTCCTTATTTTACTTGTTTGTTCTTTACAGAGGATATACTGAGCTAGCCACTGAAAAGGGACCTCCCTGTAAGAGGAGATCCTCTCAAGGTCTGTATGCTTCTTGTTAGCACTTGGGGTGTCCTAATAACCTGATCCAAATTATGCAAATATTCTATGGGCAAAATTCACATTCCCATCACGTCAGAGAGGTGTTACATGAGCTGAGTCGAAGATCTGTTTATTATAGCTTTAATGAAAGAAGTCGTTGCAAGAAATACTAGTGGTGATAGTAATTCCTTTATATTGAAACCAAACAAAACTAACACCTGTACAAACAGATGAAAAATTCTGACTAAAGAACAGTGATACTCATTGCTTTCAGAACAATAGATTTTTTTCATATTTAACAACATTCTGTTTTGGAGTTTTCCATTTTTAAACTTGTATTGCACTAGGATTTTACGGAAGAGTTTCTGGTAACAGCGCTCCAGTCTCCTTTATCCTAACCAAATTAATGCTAATTTTATTTAGCTGTTAGTATTCCAATTGCTGTCTCAAATATTTTTTGAGTTTGGGCTTTCAATATGCCTTGTCAATACAGTGAATGTTCTTAATGAAGGTACTTTAAATATCACTACATGAGAGGTGTTTGCAAATGTTATAGGACTTTTTATGTATGACACGGTGAGAAATGTCACATGACTCTAGTGGGTGGAGGATAGTTATATTGATCAGATTTCTACAATCCACCAGGAATCTCCTTGAAACAAAATAGTATCCAATTGATACTGCCAATACTGTACAGCCTTCAAAATCACCTTTTAAAAAGTATCAAGAGGACCAGCAAGATGTTTCAGGGGAGAAAGGCATCTGCCACCAATCTTTGTGACCTAAATTGGGTTCCTGGCACCTAGACAGTGCAAGTGGAGAGCTGACTTTCCCAGGTCATCCTCTAACCTCCATACACCCACCAAAGCATGTGCACACTAACAAACATATGCAAATGATGCAGCCTAATTAAATGCAACACAAATAACTGATATGCAACATGCAGTGACCTTACATATGTGTATTCCTTTTCCAACAAATGTTGGAGAAAATGGCAAAGACTAAGAAGAACAAAAATTATTTTTGTTCCAATAAAAGCCAAATAGCTGGTATATATTCTTCAAAGTTCACATAAATACACATTAAGAAAGCCTTGAAAGGACAACTGAAAATGCTGATAGATGAAGTCCAGTTTATGCATTCGCACTCATACTTTCACTTGTAAATCCTATGCAGGTATATGGAAAGGAGTAAGGAAAAACCTTGCACAGCATGAGATATCAGTGAGAGACACAGTCTTCAATCCTGAGTCATCAACTCACCAGAACAAAGTCAAAAGAAGAAATTCTCAATGGGACATTCTTGTTCCCCAACCACCCTCCTTTGAACATGTTTCAATCCCTCCAAATTCAAATATTTCATTTCATATAATATTCAGTCCCTAGCTAATTTCATCACTCAAAAATAGAAGAAATTGGAAGTTTTAGTTTTCCTTTGCTTTTGCATTGTGTGTTTGTGTGTGTGCATGTATTCGCAGGTCTATGTGTACACATATATGTGCGGGTATATGTGCACAATGTGAGTGTTGGCATGTGGAGGTCACACCCTAACTTCAGTTGTTCAACATTAACTCTGTGTGGTGTGTTGAGGCAGAGTTTCTCAAGTGAACCCAGAGCTAACAGATTTAGCAATCTGGATAGTCGTGTGCTCTGTGGATTCCATGATTCCATATTCTTTGCTCCACCTTTCTAGAGTGATGGCACTTTGGATGCCAAGTCAACCCAGCATTTGCATGGCTTCTGGGAATCCAAATGCCAAAGTCCTGAATTCTGCACAGCAAAATACCTCACCCTCTAAGCTGCCTTCCCAGCTCCTGTTTTTGTTTTCTATGATGTTGCTAACTTGATTTAAACAAATGAAATTGTAATAAAATTTTCTCAACTAATTAAAATAGTTCATAAGAAGAATTTTACCATGTCATCCTCCACATTTCTCTGACTGAGATTCAGTGAAAACATCAATGACTTAATGATGTGGTTGTGTCCCCAGGTTGTAAGCAACACCAGTCCAGCCTGAGAGTCGTTACAAAATTGGGGCCAACAATTAGCCACCACAGCATATCCTACTGAATGCAGCATCAGCATGCTAAGGCAATTCCCCTTCTATGTAAAAGAAACTTTTTTTCACAATGTGTCACTTCGACAAAGTATGTATCTACATGCTTCTGGAAAGTTGATCTCCATTTAAAATTTTTTACCTTTTTTTTTTAACTTAGTCTCTTTCTTGTCTGACCACAGGTCAGTTAAAAGAATGTGTTGGATCCTCTTTTCTCTGTCTCCCCTAGAAACCGTGTCTTGACCAGAAGATCAAACTTTGTTTTTAAGTTGATCCTGTATCTTCCCAAGTTTCTGATGTCTCTATTTCAAAGCCTGAGGTTCTCTTTTTGTTCCTATAGTAAGCTCTGGACACTTTTTTTTTTCTACTTCCTAACTGTGGTTTTTCTTTTCACCTCAACCTGGCAGCATATTTAGTTCTTTGGGGTAAAATATTTTAAGAACATGTCTTCAGCTTCTTTCCAGGCAAGATTTGTCATTAATCAAAAATTAAATCTCAAAATAAAAATATGTGCATTATTCATCATATTTTTAGTTTGTTTTATCTGTTTACTTACTAATCATATTCCCTTCTCAAACACCTTAACTTAAACTCATATCTTAGATTATAAATCTACATGACCCTGTAGAATGTTTAGTGTTTCTCTGTGCCTCAATTTTAATTTGTTTTTTATTGATTTATTTTTATTTTATGTGTATGACTGTTTTGTCTGCATGTATATATGCCCACTGTGTGTGTGCAATAGTGAGGAGAACTTGCATTCCAGATAGCTGTAAATCACTACATGGGATACTTTGAGTTCATCCCAGATCCAGTCAGAAAGCAACAAGTAAGTACTTTTAAGAATATCCTTTCTTAGTCTCAGCAATTTTCAGAAGAAAAAAAAACCCCACCAAAGACAGCTTTTCTAATAAGCGATGTATAATCAGTCAATTCAACCACATATGTCTACACATTGCATCTTCTATCAGAGCTTGCCTGTTCGGTAGAACTACTCACCTTCCCTTCCCACTGGTGGGAAATGCATCCACCCTGCTGACGAGTCACCTGACGAGTCACCTGGACTCAGGCACACTCCTGTTGATCATTCACTCACTCTCACCACATTGTCTCATCCTCACTTTGAAGTTCTACTCTTCATGTGTGAACTTGCCCAACTTACACCTATTCTTGACCATCTTTGTCTCACAAAAAAGTAATCTGTATACTAACCTTAAATTTAGGGACATTGTTTATAAAAAAAATCAGACCATTTAAATCAAATCATGTAAAAAAGTTCCACTTCTAGAATGAGACATGGTAGGATTCCAACCCAACCATATATAAGCACACAGGCTTTTAGTTGTTCTGATGTTTATGTTGCTGAAAGTAAAAAGTGCAGCTATTTTTCCTTAAACATTAAATATCTTACAAATTATCAAAAAATAACATGACTCTCATTATCTCAACTTGAAGCCAACATTGATGTCAGAAATTTTCTCTAAAAGAATATTTTTGTAATTATTAAGATTCTATGAAAACTGAGTTTTAAGAAATGGAGGAAACTTCTAAGACATGGACAAGCAAGATGAATCAGTAGCTAAGGGCACTGGTAGCCAATGAGTTCTGACTATGGAACCAATGTGTTGGAAGAACAGAATCAACTCTCATGAGTGCTCCTCTAATTTCCACATGTGCACGTGCACAGACACACATCATATGACACACACACACAATAATAATAATAATAAATATTAAAGATATTTTCTCTGTATATGAATGTTTAACTTTCATAAATTTTCCAGAGTCACATGAACCATTAAAACCAACACTAAATTTTCGATGATTCACTTTATAATTCATGGATATGTCTATCTACATGTATATAAAAGTGTTTGTGAGACAGAAAGAGAAGAGAGAGAAAACCTGGCTTCTTAGAAACTGGTTTGTAATATACAATAGTACTTAAGAATTCTTTCTTATTTGTTCACTTTGGTTTATTATAGAAATATAAACATTTTCTAATGAAACTTGTTCCAAGAAACAATGGTAACATAGAAGTACAACCATAGAAAATTAAACTATTTTCTTTCACATAAAAAGTTTTAATTAGGACATGCTATTTTGAGAACATAAATAAATCAGATGCCATTTTACTATTTATGTTCCAGATATGAATATTTTGCAAGGTTTTTTGTTTTTACATTATTGAAGTCTGTCCCTTTAGGTCTAATTAGGTCTATTATCAAAATAAAAGTTAATGAGACCCATGGTCTTTGATAGGTTACTTCTTTTATTTTTAATTATAAATAAAACAATCATGGAAACCATTCTGATGTCACTAACCTTGAAGAAATGGTTAGTGATTTATATTGTGGAGCAGGTGTTTAGGAAATCTAAGATGGATCACATGACGGATCTAACCTGTGTTGAAGAATCCTGATTTATCCATGTGTGAAACTAGCTGAAGCTATGCAACAATCTGTGGTGTGTAGGGAGGTACAGACACCACAGTTGCTGTCAGAACTCACTCCAACCAGAGCTGGAAAACTAGAGTATGGAGAGATTGTGGGATGCTGACGGAAGACTCTTCCTTCAGAAAACCAGATAGAGAAGATATGGATACTTCATGAGTAACTTGATTTTGCAAGTTAAAAAATCCTAAACTAAAAACTCAGTATGCTTAGACTGATGGGTCATTTTAAAAACTTACATGTTGTTAGATGATCCTGCTAAGGAAACATCATTTCTATAAGGTATTTTTTATACTTTATTTTTTATTCAAGTTACATCTCAATCACAATCCCCTCCCTACTTCCCCCTCCAGTCCCACCCTTCCACCCTCTTCCCCAAAACCCCCCACTCCTCTACACTTTTTCTTTTTTGTTTTTTTTTTTTTTTTAGTTTAAGGTATATCTTTTCCCCCCAACAGCTCCCCCTTTCAGTCCATAAAATGGTTCTTTCTCTTATAGCAATAAATAAAATACAAACCGAAATAAATAAATGGGCCATAATTATGAGAGTTATATGGCTTAACATACATTCCCAATGTCCAGTCCATATGTATTTGGCACCTGACTTTAACATTCTACTATCTGACCATCTCCAGGAGTTTAAAGTTCTATATCTAACTCAGCTTTCATACTAACTTGCATCACAATTTTAAAAAAATCTTCTTAGATCCAGAACACCCTTTCGATTCCTAAACAGCTCAAAATTTAACTATGAGACTCTAGCTATCTATTCTTCAACCACCTCAGAGACCTGAGAGGGATAAATATATCTGATTATATAGGAAGTGCAGGGCCCGCAGCTTCCAAAACTGAGAAAAGACATACCAGTGGCTGCCTGGACAGTTCCCATTTTCTCTATATACATTACAGCATCGATCTTCAGCCATTTAGTTCCAGTTCTCTGACAGACATTGACTGTAGAGCAGGAATTATGAAGGACTTACCTACCCTGTCTTGACAGAGCTAGGCTGTCGACTTACCTGCTTCCTAATTTTGTCCTTTTTGGACAGCATTCTGTCTACAGTTGGAGCAAGGAGTTTTTCTTGCCAAGAGATAGGCTTGCCACTAATTCAACCATCTCACACTGGAGATTCTTCAATGCTTACCTTCTACTTGGAGTAGAATAGGGGGTGCTGTCAGGAGCT
>CAJQZJ010033615.1:2474028-2486784 GCA_907164525.1 Lophiomys imhausi | reverse complement strand
AGCTCCTGACAGCACCCCCTATTCTACTCCAAGTAGAAGGTAAGCATCGAAGAATCTCCAGTGTGAGATGGTTGAATTAGTGGCAAGCCTATCTCTTGGCAAGAAAAACTCCTTGCTCCAACTGTAGACAGACTGCTGTCCAAAAAGGACAAAACTTGGAAGCAGGTAAGTCGACAGCCTAGCTCTGCCAAGACAGGGTAGGCAAGTCCTTCAAAACTCCTGCTCCACAATCAATGTCTGTCACAGAAATGGGGCCAAACAGCTGAAGACTGATGATGTAATGTATGGAGAAAAAATGGGAACTGTCCAGGCAGCCACTGGTATGTCATTTCTTAGTTTTGGAAACTGTGGACCCTGCACTTCCTATATAATCATATATATTTATCCCTCTCAGGTCTCTGAGGTGGTTGAAGAATAGATAGCTAGAGTCTCATAATTAAAATTTGAGTTGTTTAGGAGTCAAGAGAGTGTTATAGTTCTAAGAAGATACTTTTAAAATTGTTTTGCAAGTTAGTATGAATGTTGAGTCAGATATAGAACTTTAAACTCATGGAGATGTTTAGATAGTAGAATGTTAAAGTCAGGTACCAAATACATATGGACTGGTCATTGGGAATGTATGGTAAGCCATATAACCCTCATAACTGTGGCCTAATTACCTCTGTTGTACTGTATTGTATTTATTATTATAAGAGAAAGAGCCATTTGTTGGACTGAAAGGGGAAACTGTAGGGGGAAATAAGATATACCTTAAACTTAAAAGAAAAAAAAGGGAAGAGGATGGGGGGTTGAGGGTGGGAGAGTGGGACTGGAGGGGGAATAGGGAAGGGACTGCGATTGAGATGTGACTTGAAGAAATAAAAAATAAAGGAAAAAAAATAAAAGTGTAAATGGAAAAAAATCTAAATATCCGCAGTTAAAAAAAAAAGTATTATCTTTCAATCTGGATTAAAGAAGAAATTATTTTGTTATTTTGGAGCTAAACAAAACTTTAGTGTATATATTTTGAGATCAAAGGACAATTTGTTTACATTGAGCATGCCTTTTGTATTTAGTTTTTAAACTTAAATCCTTCCAGATCCTATGTGCCTGTCTCTGCATACTAAGTATTGGGATCAAGACCTGTGGTTCCCAACTGAAGGGGTTAAAGATGTGCTCCCCCACCCCTGGATCAAAGTTTTTCCCTATGTAGAGCTTGTTTTCTATCAGGCTGACCTTGAGCTCTGGTATCTGCCTGTTTCTGTCTCTAGTGTGTTGGGATTAAGGGTGTATTCTTCTTGAATGATGGGATTAAGGGTGTGCACCATCACCGCTCTGTTCCTTATAACTCTAGAATTTATAAGACAACTAACTCTATAGTGCTCCTCCTGTATCTGCTGAAGTTAAAGGTATGGGCTAACCCCACGCATTTCATGTATTTTAACTTAGCTGTAAGTTTTTTTCAACTCATGGTGGTTTATAAAGCCAGGTTGAACAGCTGTAACTTTTAATTTATTTACAGTGTTTTAAACCTGTTACCTGCTTTTTTATTTAATAAATTTATTTATTGGTTGCTTCAGGTTACATCTCCATCATATTGTCCTCTTTCCCCCCCTTCCAAGACCCACCCTCCCATCCTCTACCCCCTAACCCTTCCATCTTGCTCCTCTGGAGTGGAGTGACCCCACATAACAGTCCCTTGCCCCAGTTCAGATATCATATGAGGGCCTAGAGCCTCTTCATACACTAGGGGCCTACAAGGCAGTACCACCAGTAAAAAGTGTCTCATTGCTGGGGAGGGAAAACTAAAAAAGAGACCAACAAACAAACAAACCAACAAAAACTAACAACAACAAGAACAAATGAAAGAAAAAAAGGATAAAAAGTCTATGTCCATGTTCCCTTTGGTGTGTTGGTTGTAGTAGAGATATCCTGTATTATAGCTAAATTCCTACTATAAGTGAATAGATGCCATGTGCATCCTTATGAATCTGGGTTAGCTCACTCAGGATGAGCTTCTCTAGTTCCATCCATTGGCTGCAAATTGCATAATTTCATTGTTTCTGATAGCTGAGTAATATTCCATTGTATAGATGTACCACAGTTTTTTAATCCATTCTTCAGTTGAGGGGCATCTGGGTTGTTTCCAGTTTCTATCTATTACAAATAAGGCTGCTATGAACATAGATGAGGAGACTTCCTTATGATTCCATGAGGAGTCATTTGGATGTATACCAAAAAGTGGTATGGCTGGGTCCTGAGGCAAAGCTATTCCAAGTTTTCTAAGATATCGCCATACTGACCTCCATAGTGGTTGCACAAGCCTGCATCCCACCAGTAATGGAGTAGGGTACCCCTGTCTCCACACCCTTGCCAGCATGTGCTGTCATTTGAGTTTTGGTCTTAGCCATTCTGACAGGTGTGAGAAGGAATCTCAGAGTCGTCTTGAGTTGCATTTCTCTGATGATTAAGGATGTTGAGAATTTCTTCAGGTGTCTCTCGGCCATTAGGGATTCCTCCTTTGTGAATTCTCTATTTAGCTCCGTCTCCCATTTTTTGATTGGATTATTTGGTTTCTTGGCATTTAATTTCTTGAGTTCTTTGTAGATTTTGGATATTAACCCTCTGTCAGATGTGGGGTTGGTGAAGATTTTCTCCCAGTCTGGAGGCTGCCCTTCTGTTCGAATGACCATGTCTTTTGCCTTACAGAAGCTTTTCAGTTTCATGAGGTCCCATTTATTGATTGTTGGTCTCAGGTCCTGAGCTGTTGGTGTTCTGTTCAGGAAGTTGTCACCTGTGCGAATGGGTTCGAGGGTTTTCCCCACTTTTTCGTCTAGTAGATTTAGGGTGACGGGTCTTATGTTAAGGTCTTTGATCCGCTTGGATTTAAGTTTTGTACAAGGTGATAAGTATGGGTCTAATTTCATTCTTTTACAAGTGGACATCCAGTTGGACCAGCACCATTTGTTGAAGATGCTGTCCTTCTTCCATTGTGCCGTTTTGGCTTCTTTGTCAAAAATTAGGTGGCCATAAGTGTGTGGATCTATTTCTGGATCTTCAATTCAATTCCATTGATCTACTGGTCTGTTTCTATACCAATACCATGCTGTTTTTTACTACTATTGCTCTGTAATACAGCTTGAAATCTGGGATGGTGATACCTCCAGATTTTTTTTTTTTTTTATTGTAAGGATTGATTTAGCTATTCTGGGCTTTTTGTTATTCCATATGAAGTTGAGAATAGCTCTTTCCAAGTCTATAAAGAATTGTGTTGGTATTTTGATAGGAATTGCATTGAATCTATATATTGCTTTTGGTAGGATAGCCATTTTTATTATGTTGATCCTACCTATCCATGATCATGGGAGATCTTTCCATCTTCTAAAGGCCTCTTCCATTTCTTTCTTCAAGGGCTTGAAGTTCCTGTTGTATAGGTCCTTTACTTGCTTGGTTAGAGTTTTCCCCAGGTATTTTATATTGTTTGTAACTATTGTGAAAGGGATTGTTTCCCTTATTTCTTTCTCAGCCCATTTGTTTGTTATATAGAGAAGGGCTTCTGATTTTTTTGAATTAATTTTGTATCCTGCCACCTTGCTGAAGGTGCTTATCAGCTGTAAGAGTTCTCTGGTGGAATTTTTGGGGTCGCTTATGTATACTATCATATCATCTGCAAATAGGGTTAATTTGACTTCTTTGTTTCCAATATTTATCCCTTTGTTCTCCTTTAGTTGTCTTATTGCTCTAGCAAGAACTTCAATACTATATTGAAGAGATATGGTGAAAGTGGACATCCTTGTCTTGTCCCTGAGTTTAGAGGAAATGCTTCAAGTTTCTCTCCATTTATTTTGATGTTGGCCACTGGCCTGCTGTATATTGCCTTTATTATTTCTAGGTATGGTCCTTGTATGCCCGTTCTCTCTAGAACTTTTAGCATGAAGGGGTGTTGGATTTTGTCAAATGCCTTTTCGGCATCTAGCAAGATTATCATGTGTTTTTTTTTCCTTCATCTTGTTTATATGGTTAATTATGTTGATAGACTTTCTTATGTTGAACCATCCCTGCATTCCTGGGATGAAGCCTACTTTATCATGGTGTATGATACTTTTGATGTGTTCTTGAATTCGGTTTGCTAGTATTTTATAAAGTATTTTTGCATCTATGTTCATGAGGGAGATTGGTCTGAAGTTGTCTTTCTTTGTTGGGTCTTTGTGTGGTTTAAAATCAGGGTGACTGTGGCCTCATAGAATGAGTTTGGCAATGTTCTTTCTGATTCTATTTGGTGGAAGAGTTTGAAGAGTATTGGAGTTAGCTCCTCTTTGAAGGTCTGGTAGAATTCCATGCTAAGGCCATCTGGCCCTGGGCCTTTTTTGGTTGGGAGATTTTTAATGACTGTTTCTATTTCCTTAGGAGTTATAGGGCTGTTTAATCTGTTAATCTGATCTTGATTTAGCTTCAGTAGGTGGAATCTATTGATAAAATTGTCCATTTCACTTAAGTTCTCAAATTTTGTGGAGTATAGATTTTTAAAGTAGGATCTAAATATTTTCTGGATTTCCTCAATGTCTGTTGTTATTTCCCCCTTTTCATTTCTGATTTTGTTGATATGGGTTTTTTCCCTCTGTCTTTTAGTTAATTTGGCTAAGGGTCTGTCTATTTTGTTGATTTTCTCAAAGAACCAACTCTTGGTTTCATTGATTCTTTGTATAGTTCTTTTTGTTTCTAAGTTGTTGATTTCAGCCCTAAGTTTGATGATCTCCTGCCTTCTGCTCCTTTTGGGGTATTTGCTTCTTTTTTTTTTTTCCAATTCACCCAGTTTGGCTGTTAATTCGTTAATATGAACTTTCACAATTTTCTTTTTGAAGGCACTTATTGCTATGAATTTTCCTCGTAGCAAGGCTTTCACTGTGTCCCATAGGTTTGGGTATGCTGTGTCTTCATTTTCGTTGGATTTAAGAAGTCTTTGATTTCCTTCTTTATTTCTTCCCTGACCCAATAGTCATCTAGTAAGAGTTGTTCAATTTCCATGTGTGTGTAGCCTTTCTGTTGATTCTTTTGCTGTTGAAGTCCAGCTTTATTCCATAGTGGACTGATAGGATACAATGGGGTTATTTCAATTTTCCTATATCTGTTGAGGCTATCTTTGTGTCCAACTATATGGTCAATTTTGGAGAAGATTCTGTGCGGTGCTGAGAAGAATGTTTTCTTTTGTGTTTGGGTGAAACGTTCTGTAGATATCTGTTAGGTCCATTTGGTTCATGATCTCTGTAAGACTCATTATTTCTCTGCTTGGCTTCTGTCTTGATGATCTGTCAATTGTTGTGAGTGGGGTGTTGAAATCTCCCACTACTAAAGTGTTGGGATCGATGTGTGATTTAAGTTTTAGAAGCATTTCTTTTACAAATGTTCGTGCTTTTGTATTTGGAGCATAGATGTTCAATATTGAGATGTCCTCTTGATGGATATTTCCCTTAACGAGTATGTAATGTCCTTCTCTGTCTTTTTTTATTAACTTCAATTGGAAGTCTATTTTGTTCGATATTAGGATGGCTACTCCAGCTTGCTTCCTGGGTCCATTTCCTTGGAAGACCTTTTCCCAGCCCTTTATTTTGAGATAGTGCCTATCTTCAGTAGTGAGATGTGTTTCTTGTATGCAGCAAAAAGATGGTCCTGTTTACGGATCCAGTCTGTAAGTCTATGTCTTTTTATTGGCCAGTTGAGTCCATTGATGTTGATGGATATTACTGACCAGGTGTTGTTATTTCCCATTATTTTGGTATAGCTGGTTGTCTTGTGTTTCTTTTTGTTTAGTTGCTGTGGAGGTTTCTGTTTCTTCTGTTTTCTTGGGTGTAGTTATCTTCTCTGTGCGGCTCAGTGGCAGAGTACCTGCCAGGCTGTAGACTGCAACTCACTGCTGTTTACAGGAACTTGGTAGACCGTGGCTCCACCTGCCAGGTTCCTTAGCCAGCTCCAGGGGGAGAAGGGGTCAGCAGGCTGGAGAGTGTCTCTCTGTGTGGGGTTTGAATCTGTTAGCTGGGTATTAAATTGGAACTAACCAGGCGTGACTCTCCTGGTGGGGAGGGAGGATCCCGATTCTCGGATTCAGCAGCTTCTGTGTGTGTCCCGCCTTCTGACTTTTAGAGTCTACATTGAGAAATTGGATGTCATTCTAATAGATCTGCTTTTATATGTTACTTTTTTCTTCTTAAAGCTTTTAATATTCTTTCTTTGTTCTGTATGTTGATTACATGTGGCACAGGGACTTCTTTTTACTGGTTCAATCTTTTTGGTGTTCTACAAGCTTCTTGTACTTTTATAGGCATATCCTTTTTGAGGTTAGGAAATTTTTCTTCTATGATTTTGTTAAATATATTTTCTGAGATTTTGAGCTGGGATTCTTCTTCTATTTCTAGTAATGTTGCATTTGATCTCTTCAAAAGTGTATATCCCAGATTTTCTGGATGTTTTGAGTTAGGAATTATTTAGATTTAAATTTTCTATGACAGATGAATTTATTTCTTCTATCATATCTTCAACCCCTGAGATTCTTTGTTTTATCTCTTGTATTTTGTTGTTGATGTTTGTGTCTTTTGTACTTGTTTGTTTACTTAGAGTTTCCATTTTCAGAATTCTATCTTTTGTGCTTTATTACTTCTATTTCCCTTTTGAAGACTTGAAGAATTTCTTTCACCTGCTTGTTTGATTTTCTTGGCTTTCTTAGCGTTCTTATGTTTTTGGTTGTGAGACTAACCTTTAATGGCTGAGCCATCTCTCCAGCCCTTGGCATTCTTTAAGGGATTTACTGATTTCCTCCAATGTATTGTTTGTATTTTCCTTAATTTCTTTAAGGGACTTTTTATTACTTCTTCGAGGATCTTTATCATCTTCCTAAACTGGGATTTAAGGTCGTTTTCTTGTGCTTCAGCAACATTGACACATGACAGAAAGCAACAATTTCTGCCATAGGATAGCTGGGCTCGGGTGGTGCCCTATTGCCCTGGCTGTTTTTGACTATGTTCTTACACTGATGTTTAGGCATTTGGGTTTGGGATGATTATAGGTCTAGATGCTGTTTTCTTAGTTTGTCTTTGTATGATGATTGTTTTGCCCCTTGGTTTCATTTTCCTCTTTGGTCTTCTGGACTTTATTGCCTGGCTCCTGTGGGGGAGTCTGACTATTTGGGCCTGGACTTCTAACAACTAGCTTGGCCTTTGTTACAGCAGAGTATCTGTGTTTTTCTGACTTGGTTTCCCTGCACTTCAGCAGCTAGAGTCTGCTGGAGTTGGAGACAGGGACCAAGCTGTAGTGGAAGGAGGTGAGATGGGAGGGGGTGGCAGTGGAATGTGTCTCCTTACACAAGTCTAGGCAGGGGCCCTTCAGCTGGCAGGCAGGCAGGCCACCTACTTCTTCTTACTGGTGTAGCCTTGCAGAAATGATTTCTTAACAAGACAAATTCTCCAAAATCTCAGCTTAAAAGTGAGGCTGTGGTGCCTGGCCTCTATGGAAAAGGAAGTGCTCAGATCTGATTTAACCTCATATGCTGGGGTGGGCTGGTACAGTGTAGGGGAGGGAAGAAGGGGTGAAGAGATCTCTCCTTTTCTTTGGAGAAGAGGAAGAGAGATGGGAAAAGGAGGCAGGTGGGTACATCAATAGGAGAAAGCCTTTTTCTAAAAAAGCCATTTATGCTCAGGTTTTATATGGCTATAACATGTCTTTTATATCAACAAGTCTATTTAAACTAAAAAAAAATGCGTTTGAATGTCAATTTCAACATAAAATAGGCTTGGAAATCAGGGACACAATATGGCAATCATCAATAACAAAGGTTGGAGAACCCCAGTGTGAAGTGAGCAGGTGGATCAGATTGTACAGCAACCCACACCTGTCAGCATTCACTGTCATGAAGACATAATTCTAAATGTGCAGTTGAGTTCTTGGCATCCACAGTCATGCCCATCTAGCCAATGGCTCAAAGCCTAGTGAACTTTGAAAGAAATGAGAGCAGTCTATCACCACACACACACACAACGGTATAACTGTTTCTCATGCTCCATATTCATTTTGGAAACACTCCTGGGTCAGAAGTCTACCTGTCTCAAGATGTAAGAACTGGGCTGTCTCGAAAGGATGGAAGGGCATGTCCAAGCCACAGACTACAAAGCTAAGTGTGGCTAGGAGACTGAAAAGATTGAAAGATTAAGAATGATACTAAGTGAAGAGCGCTCCCATTCACACATCCAGTACAGGATACACATAAGCATACCTCATCATAGAGATCTGAAAAATCAGCTAACCCTCTCCAGCACATATCCTTCTGGCACTTTACAATTCTAGAAGACAACAGAAGAAAACGTTTCAACACTTCAGCTATATTTCTCCTTTTATTGTGTCTCTCTTTGGAAATAACTTAAAGATTTTCTTCCTTTTTTTGTAATTGTGTAATTTTTATTGGCATTTTATTGCTATTGAGAACCTTTTTCATTTGTGTTCCCTCACTGTTTTCTACTTAATATGCTTTGAGAAACATTTTAAATTGTGATTAAGAGGCTTTAATATTCTCATTTTATTTACTATCTATATTTATTTAATTTTGTTTTTTCCATTATTGAACATTTTTAAAGTTTATATATCAAAGTTCTTCATCATTTATTTTTTTCCTTCATAACAATCTTCTCCACTTTTCTTTTACTAGATATTTGTTTGTGTGTCTTCTCTATTCCCCTCTTTCTCTGTGTCCTTCCTTCATCTCATCTAACTACTGAGTCTACATTTACTTTACAAGTTTAACCTTCATAACACAACTATACTGTTTAACCACTTCTGTTCTGTGGTCCATGGTTGTACACTAACTGATATTCCTCAGTTTTATTTGTGGTTCTGTGTGTTTGGTTTTGTGTTGCTGCTATTATGGCAGGTTTTATCTATTTATTTATTTTCATAACTCTGAAATTTTGATTTTTTCATTAAATCATTTGCTATTCACTCTATAACCTGATCACAGCTTCCATTACTCCTCTCCCCCCAGTCTTACCCTTACAACCCTCTCCACCAACTCCCCCCTCCTCTTCTCCTCAAGAAGGGAAGTCCCTCCCCTGCTACCATACCAACTCTCTCCAATACAGGCACATCAAGTTGCATCAGAACTAAGCACATTGTCTTCCACTGAGGCCAGGCAAGCAGCCCAGCTAGGGGAAAGGAATTCAAAAGCAGGCAACAGAGTCAGAGACAGCACCTCTTCAATTATTAGGGGACCCACATGAAGACCAAGCTGCACATCAGCTACATATGTGTAGAGGACTTAGGGCCAGCCCATGATTTCTCTTTGGTTAGTGATTCAGTCTCTGTGAGTGCCCATGGGCTCAAGGTAGTTTATTCTGCAGGTCGGGTGGCATCCTAACCCCTCTATCTCCCTCAAACTTTACCCCACTCTTCTGTAAGATTCCCTGAGCTCCACCTATTGTCGGGCTTTTCTGCTATGGGAGTTTGTTTTCTATTTTCTAGTTGGTATGAGGGATTAATCCAGCAAAAGTAAACATCTTCTAGCTAAGAAAATCTCCAAATAAAGTTAGAAAAAATATCTATTTCAGATAACATGCACTTAACATGCAGAATCAAGAATTATAAAGTGAGACAGCATGACTCCTCGAACATTGTAAGTGCTCCCTTATTGCATTCAAATATAATGAGATGAATGAAGTGATTGGTAAAGAGTTTAAACATTTCCTTATGGAATTTATCACTAACATTTGAAAGAATAAACACAAGCAGAGGAATGAATATGGCAAACAATCCAGGGTCTAGACAGGGAAAAAGACTAAACCTACATGAAGAAATCAGTAAAATGGTTAAGAAAATAAGCAATGTAAAAAAAAAAAAAAAAAAAAAAAAAAACGTGAGAAACACAAATGACACATTCAGCAAGGAAAATGAGATTCTGAAAAGAAATCTTTCAATCCTCCCTAATTCTCATCCCCAACTACATAGCAGAGCATTCACTGTGGCTTCCCCTTCCTCTCTGCCCCTGTGTTTAGTGGGTCATAACAGATCTTCCCTTCCAACCTCCTGCCTCATTTACCATTTGTTTCAACTTACAACTCCAGCAAGCATTCCCTAGGAACCCACTAGGCCAAGCCTGTCAGAGAAGAAGTAGGGTAGGGAAGCACATAGGCCAGCTTCATATCTTCATTCTCCCTTATCTCCTCCAAATATTCCTCTGTATCATCTCTAACACTGTAGCGATCTACTTTCTGTGGTCTGTCCTCCCTCTCTGTCTACATGACCAGAGAACTAAGAAGATCTTGATGGAACACCCTGCTTTCCTCCTTTCTGTGGTTAAAGGCAGCCACACAGCCTTCTAGTCTATCCCCATTACTAAGTGTCAACTCCCCATACCTGGAACATACTTGTCATACTTGTATACAGAACCCCCAGTGGTCAAACCTGGCAGGATCACAGAAGCATTCCATACCAGGCAATATACACCCATCACAGTCTTATAAGAAAAAGAGAAAGGAACAGAAACTGAAAAAAGAATCCTCACCCAACACAGAACAGACCAGATATCATCTGCATCTTGATTCCCAAACTGTGATGCATAGATACCACCATAAAAACAAAATCAATAGCAGCCAGGACAATGTGTCTCCACAAGAACCCAGCAATCCTTCTTCAGTAGGCCCTGAGAAATACAACATAACTGAAGCAGAAGACAATGGCCTTAAAATTGTCTGTATGAATATATTAGAAATTCTTAAATAAGAAGTTAATAAATTTGATAAATAAATCCTAGAAAACACAATCAGTGGAAGGAAATTAATAAAACAGTTCAAGACTTAAAGAAGGAATAGCATCAATCAGTAGAATCAAGGTATATCTGTTTCTTGTCATTTTACCTGGACTTCCTTCCATTCCTTCTCCTTTACATTTTGTCCTATTCTAATTTATTTGTTTTTGTTTTATCTTATTATATTTTTGGTAATATTCCTTAGTTGCATGGTTTATTTTTCCTAATGAGAGTCACAAAGGGGGTAGATACAGATGGGTGGGTTTCTAGGGGGGCAAAATCTTAATCAGAATATATTGTATGAAAAAAGATTCTATTTTCAGTAAAAGAAAAGAAATCCTAACAAATAGATGAAAATGTTGCCAGTTAAAAACTCAAGAGGGATCAAGGACACCAGGAGAAGGAAGCCCACAGAATAAACTAGGGAGGGCTCATAGGGGCTCACAGAGACTAAAGTACCAATCACACAGCTTGCATGGGTCTGAGCTGGGTTCTCTCCATATAATTTTATGGTTGTGTAGCTAGCTGAGTGTTCTTGTGTGACTCCAAACATTGGAAATAGGTTTTTTTTTTCCTGGCTCTTTTGCCTGTTCCTCCTACTGGGTGGCCTCACTCAGCATTGATATGAAGGGTTTTGCCTATTTTTATTGTAATTTTTTATGTCATGTTCAGTAGGTGTCAATGGGAGGCATGCTCTTTTCTGAAGTGAAATGGAGGAGTGGATCTGGTGGAGAGGGGAAGTGAGGAAGACTAGGAGGAGTGGAGAAAGGGGAAACAGTGGCAGGGACGTATTGTGTGAAAGAAGGATAATTTTTTAAAAATCCTCATTGAATCAAATAAAAACACAGTAGAAACCACTAATAATATTATAGACCATGTACAAAAAATATTATGGTGGAGAATGAGGGGGAATGACTATGTCCAAGATCAATATGTTCAGCAAAGCAAGCCTAAGAACTCATGAGGTGGAAGTACCTGGTGTAAAAATTAAAGGCATAGAAAATTCAGTCAATGAAATTATAGCAGAAAGTTTCATAAATCCAGAGAGTGAAAGGGACATCTAAGCACAAGAGGATTTTTAGGACCCAAATTGACAATAACCTTTGAAAAGGCTTTTTGTCCAAACAATGTCAGACCTCTCATCAGAAACCCTAAAACACAGGAAATCATGGAATTATATATTTAAAGATCTACACAGAATAACTGCCTATTAAATTGCTATAGCCAATAAAATTATCTTTTGAAAGAGACCCAGAAATGAGAACACTTCAAAAACAAAACCAAGCAAAAAAATAAAACAAAAAGTAATGTAAACTAATTTATGACTTCCAAGTCTGCACTGTAAAGGATGCTTAAAGGAATCCAAAGTACCAGTTACAAAGACATATAAGATTTAAAAGATGACTCAGTAGTTAAGACACTCACAGTTCTTCTAGAGGATGGGCTTCAGTTCCACATCAGATGGCTTAAAACCACCTATTACTCCAGAACAAAGGGATCCAATGACTGACTGTGGCCTCTGTAGACAGTGCATCCATATGCACATACTCCATACAGGGACACAACCATACATAATTAAAAATAAACCTCATAAAGAAAAGAGAGTCAATCAAGAGAGTACACAACAAGAAATTTCCTGAGAAGAATACAAGATCAAAAGAGATCAAAGAAAGAATCCAACACAACAAACAAACAAACACCAAGCAGCAAAATGGAAGGAACTAGCAAACATATCTCAATAATAGCTTTAAATGTAAACAGCCTCCACCTTCTCATGAAAACACACAGACAAAGATTTGGAGAAGGTTCGAAATGTAAAAATGCTTGTACAAGCCTTGGAACCTGAGTTCAGTTCCTAGAGCCTACCTAGTAAGAGAGAATCAAATCCCAAAGCTTGTCCTCTGACTCCTCTGACCCGTGCACGTGCACCATGCTATATACATGATTCAAACACACACACACACACACACACACACACACACACACACACACACACA
>CAJQZJ010033615.1:2365488-2473628 GCA_907164525.1 Lophiomys imhausi | reverse complement strand
ATTGTTATTGTTTAATAGAAAGTTGCCTGATTTTCCAAATAAATGTACTGGTACTAAACTCAGTGGTACTCAAAAATTTGTACTGAAAGAAAATGAACTGCAGTCCATGTGAATGGGTACTTTAGTAAATATTTTTCTAGTAATGGATTTTAATTTTATAACACCTATTTTCATCTCTTCAAAAACACATAATTCCTCATATTTTAAGTAACAAAAAGGAAATTCAGATTATTTCATCTCAATGGTGCACAGTTTTATATTTTGAAATATCCAATGGAGTTACATGATATTTTAATTTAAAGAAAGAATAAATGCCATTTGCTTAAGAATTAAGAACGGTTCTCAAGTAGGACTTCAAAAAACTAAAAGACTTATGCAGTTAAAGACACAACCCGTCCTGTGAAGTGGAAGACCACAGAATGGGAAAGATTCTTTGCCAACTAGACATCTAACAGAAGATTAATATCCAGAACATATAAAGAACTCAAAAACAAATAATCAAAACTATAAGTGACCCATTCAAAATAATAATAATAATAATAACAATATTCAGGGACCTGAACAGAGAGCTCTGAAAGGAAGAAAAAATTATAGTTAGAAATATCTCAAAAGAAAATATTTATCTTCACTAGGAATTTTGGAAATGAAAATGAAAATAACTTTGAGATTTTATCTTCCACTAGTCAGAATGGCAAAGATAAGGCAAACAGCCAACAAAAAGGACTTAGGACCTATGAGAAAAGAAAGCTTCATTCACATTTGGTACGATTGCAATCTTGACCAGTCATTCTGGAAGCAGTGTAAGAAATTCTCAAAGCTCTAAAAGTAAATCTACAATGTAGCCCAGCTATATATACCTTGGTGTATGTCCAAAAGACATAACATCCTACTCCTCAGACACTTCCTCAACCATGCTCATTGTTGCTCTATTTATAATAGATAAGAAACAGAAAAAAAATAAATGGATAATGAAAATGTGATACATATACACTATGGGACTCTATTGAAATATAAAGAAAAATGAAATATAAATTTTTCACATAAATAAATGGGACAAGAAGAAATAATATTTATTGTAGTAATCCAGGATAAATAAATACAAAAATCACATGTTCTCTCTGTACTAGAGGTCCTCGCTCCAATGTGAGTACATATCCTGAAGCAAGCACAAAAACTAGGAATATAAAAATGGGCCATTGCAAGTATGATGGTCTGGGAAAGTAACAGAGAAGGGACTAGCAAGATACAAGTGAATCAGTCTGGAGAAAAGGAAAACTATGGTCCTCTAATTAAGAAGGGTGGAAGGAAATAAATACAGAAAGAGAAGTTAAGATAATAATAAAGATGTCTGAAAGGATCATAAAGAATAATATTCTTAATTATGTATCAATATACAAAGATCAATGCCTATGTAGCCCAATACAATCTTAATAATTACGTCCATATACAAGGGTCAATACCATTGTGGCCAACTCTAATCTTAATTTTGTATCAATATACAAAGATCAACACCGATGTAATCCAATACAATCTTATTTTTGCACAATAAACAATGGTCAATACCACTTTAGCCAAATAAACTACTAATTTTGTATCAATATACAAAGGTATAAGGGCATATTCACTAATCTGCCCCTTCTTCTTGGACCTTCCTGTGCTATGTCTATGTCTCATTTTTCTCAAGCCTATGCACTCCTACATAGGAGAGGAAGAAGGATACAGAAAAGGAAAAGTAGGAAGTCCCTGGGGCTAACCTCCAAAACCCATTAAACAGGACCATTTATAGATCTTTGTATATTGATACAAAACTAAAGGTAACGCTTCCTAATGGTATCATACCTAGAGATACTTAAAAATAAAATGTGAAGCTCTGGCCTCTTAATACCAACCGTCTAAAATGGTCTAGGATAGTTAAGTAAAACAAACTCCTAGTCGTGCAAACATGTCACTTTGTTAGCTACTATGACAGTCTATCACAGATATTCTCTAAACTACCCAGTAATCAAGTTGCTAAGAGACAAGCAACATTTGCTTATCTAAATACAAGAGATGGATAGGGCATCTTCAAAAACCCCAAGAGATCTGCAGAATATGGCATTCAAAGATGTTATCTTAAATTAAGATTTTCTTTTTTTTTGATATCGAGACATATCAGTTCCTGACAGCACCCCCTATACTACTCCAAGTAGAAGATAAGCATCGAAGAATCTCCAGTGTAAGATGGTTGAATTAGTGGCAAGCCTATCTCTTGGCATGAAAAAACCCCTTGCACCAACTGCAGACAGACTGCTGTCCAAAAAGGACAAAACTTGGTAGCAGGGAAGTCGACAGCCTAACTCTGCCAAGACAGGGTAGGTAAGTCCTTCATAATCCCTGCTCTACAACAAATGTCTGTCAGAGAAACAGGACCCAAAGGCTGAAGACTGATGCAGGAATGTATGAAGAGAAAATGGGAACTGTCCAGGCAGTCACTGGTATGTCATTTCTTAGTTTTGGAAGCTGCAGGCCCTGCACTTCCTATATAAGCTGATATATTTATCCCTCTCAGGTCTCTGAGGTGGTTGAAGAATAGACAGATAGAGTCTCATAGTTAAATTTTGAGTTGTTTGGGAACCAAGAGGGTGTTATAGATCTAAGAAGATACTCTTAAAAGTGTGTTGCAAGTTAGTATGAATGTTGAGTCAGATATAGACCTTTAAACTCATGGAGATGGTTAGATAGTAGAATGTTAAAGTCAGGGGCCAAATATGTATAAACTGGACATTGGGAAGGTATACTGGGCCTTTTAACTCTCATAAATGTGGCATATTTATATCTGTTGTTTTGTATAATATTTACTGTTATAAGAGAAGGAACCATCTGTTGGACTGAAAGGGGAAACTTCTGGGGTGAAGAGGGTGGAAGGGCGGGATAGGAAGGGGGAATAGGGAGGGGTTTGTGACTGAGATGTAACTTGAAGAAAAAAAATAAAGTATTTAAAAAAAAGAATAATACTCTTAATGACCTACCAAAAACAAAACAACAGCAATGAACACACACACAAAAACATGTATAATATCTGTAAGTCAGTGTACAAATATACATATATACATACACAGTTTTAATGAAATTTTCTCATCACAGCTGACAATGCTCCCTCCAAGAACCAAAGACCACCCAACAAAAACACCAATACCAGACATGAGAAGCCATCTTTTGAATAGTTGGTCAGAGTTCTTTGAAAGACTCCTAATATCTGACAGGCTATTGCTATTGCATTTGGTTTTCCTCCAGATGTGGAAAGTAAGTTCCTAGTGTTGGCACACCATACACTTCAGACACAGGTACCAGAGGCACCTGAGCTAGAATTGACTTGAGGCCTCTTCCCTGAGTACTTGATTTGACTGTACCAAAAGATGCCTTGCAAGCTTTCAAAGGAGGGAAGCAACCAACAGTACTACACAGCTATGATGCCTATGAATCAAAACAATAACCATCATAGAACAGTAACCCCAAGTTATTGTTGTAGTGAGTAGCACCCATAACTTGCTGGTAGGTAAAAGCTCTGTAGTTAGACTTAAGATTCACTCACCAAAAAAAATTATGCCAGGTACTGGAAACCGGGGGAGGGGGGGAGTTATATCAAGGAAATGGAAGGAGATGGGAAACTATATCATATCATAATCATATTATATAATCATATCATATAATCCCTCAAATAAAGAAAGAAATTAAATGGAGTGAAGTTTCCAAATGGTTGAGCCAAACTGTATCCAAAAGCATACAGGCATAGCCATAAGGAAACTGAATTCTTACTTTGAATGTTCTGTCTGACAGCACCACCACACAACACTCAAACTAAACAAAAGTTTAAACTTAATTTTTCAATACAATTGATAGGGATTGATGGGTTGGCCGAGCAGTTGAAAGCACTAGCACACAGTGACTGTTAACAACTATTTGTAACTCCAGTTCCAGAGGATCTGGCACATTTTTCAGGCCTCCATGGACAACTGACCCACGTAAATCGCAGCAGAACAGTCATATATATATATAAAATAAAATTAGCTAATCCTGAAAATAAAATAAAATTGCTACTACTTCTGCAGAATACCTAAATTGGGTTTGCAGACCCCATGTCAGGTGGACACTATCATATGCAACCCTACCATATGTAATTACAGGGCATCTGACACATCCTTCTATCCTGTGCAAGAACCTGCACAATGGCATACACCAGCACACACATGCACATATACATGCAAATGCATATGAACCCACACATAAATTTAGAAGCAGCAATAATTAAACTAGCAACAATTAATTAAAAACAGAAGTAATAAAATTAGAAATTGTTGAGAGAAACTAGCTATTTCTTTTTATTTCTCCTCTTTGAAACCAAGCATATGGATTCATGGAAAATATATTTTATTGTTAACCTGTGCAAGAATTTCATGCAGGAATTTTAAAGTGCAATGAAAATTGGATCTGGAAGAGAGAAAAAGCCAACAAGGAATTGATGCATGGGTGGGGGGAGTATGTTCACTTTTCTCATTTCTTTGAAAGTGATATAAGTGGGCATATTAAAAATCAAAATAAATGGACAAATAAATAGATAAATAAATGAATACAAACTCATTCCTAGAAGGCATTATGTTCAAAGAGTCTGTCAAACAAGTTGTAAAGAAAATAAGTACTATTACTGGGAAAGATACAGGGATTTTGAAGATTTATCTTGTCCCATGTAGACTCTCCCTCAATCTAAGAAACATTCAGAAACAGACCTGTGGGTTGTATCCTAATCTCACAGACACTTCCCTGAATAACTGAAGAACTATTAGTCCCATTAAAAATATTGTGAAAAATCCTATGCTTGCATATATATATATATATATATATTGGTTTTGGTGTTGTTGCTTGATTTTTTTTAATGTTTATTTATTACTTCAAGTTACATCTCCATCACTGCCCCCTCCCTTTATGCCTCCTGGCCCCACCCTCCCATCTTCTCCACTTTCTCCCAGAAAAATTATTATAATTTTTTTTAATAATTCGGCCTCAATTATGAAAATTATAAGGTATAATATACATTCCCAATATCTAGTCCATATATTTGGCAACTGATATTAATATTCTATTATTCATCTATCTCCATGAGTTTAAAGTTCTGCCAAAGAGGTTACAGTCTATACTATTGGGAAATCAAGAAGAAAGACACTTACATACTAGTTAAAAATTAATGTTTCTTTTATTTTTGAAATTATAACATAATTAAATAATTTCCTCCCTCTATACCTTTCTTATTCATTTTCAAATGTATGACTTCTTTTTTATTGTTTTTCCATGCATATGCATATATATTATTAAATATAACATGTCCAGTCTGTATGAAATTGTTCATATTTATGTTTTCAGGAATGCTTATTTTGTATTGATGTACACTTCCCTGGGGAAGACTATTTCTTCTACTCTGGTTTTCTTAGTTGCCTGTAGTTCTTTGTGTAGGGTTGAGAAATTATGGTTTTTCCTAAATCTACATTAACATGTCTACTATTGTACTTGTTCAACTCATGAATTTTAAATCCTACATGCTTACATCATTTTATCTGAACAAAAAAATTATCAATGTTTACCCATTAAATGTTGTTTTCTTTCTAAAATAAAGGGGTTTGAAAATTATTTCTCTCTCTGATTTACTTTTAAAGCCGAAGTCAAGTTTTTCTCTTAGAATTTTAAGCTCATTTCATTCTTTCTATAAATACTGATAGTTTTTTTTTTAATTTTTTAACTTAAATGTTGTCAACTGTATTTATTCTCATAGTTCTCTTTCTGTAGTTATAACTCACTTTATACGTCTAGTCTGAGAATTATTTTCTCTGCTTGTTCCATCTTATGCAATTTGCGGGGGGAGGTTAAAAAAAGATGTCAGTGCCGCAAGTGCTTCACTTTTCCACAGCCCATGTTCTGGTGACCTCTCTACTGCAATGTCCTTTACTTAAGTAGGCATTGTGGTACCTAATGTTGGTTGTCCACGTGACTGGACATAGAATCATTTAACAGGTAAGTTGCTGGGCATACTTGTTAAGGAATTTCTTTATCAGGTTATCTGGAGTGGAAACCCTGAGACAAATGTGTGTATCACCTTCTGGTGGGTGCTAAGATAAAAGGGCATTTAAGAGAATAACTTTGCTTACTGATACATGTCTCATTGGCAGGCTTAAATTCCTGAGGTATCCAGGCTTGTGGATGGAGCAGCTACTGGTTTCTCATGTACTGCAAGGTAAGGCAGGTACTATTTCATTACCTGAACCAAATCATTCAAGGCAATCTAATAAATCCCTCTTCGATCTGTATCCATTCTGTCGATCCTGCTCCTCTAGAGAACCCTAATATAGGAAATGATGGTATTATTGTATCTGGATAGGGAAGTTAAGTACAGTCCAAACAATTATTTTTTTTAATTTGTAGAATGCATTATTTAGGTAGCCAAGTGATTTCCTTTATTTTAAATTATTCATTACATCCCCATCCTTAATGTTTTAATTGCTTATTCTAAGGAACATGAATATTTTTGTCAACATTACTCAAATACTTTGCATAAGGTGAGAGAAGAATGAGATATTATATCTGCACAGTATCTTGAGAGTTTCAGACTCTGATGAGAATTACCTTCAGACAGCATGCACATCTTCTGTGTAGGTGTGAAAAATCACATAGCCAAAAGTTATCAAACTGTGAAGGAGCTACTTGAAAGGCACAGTGATAACATGTATTTGAAAGGACGGCTATGTGTTTGAGAATGGGTCAAGCTTGTATGTGAAAACAAAAGAAGTTACAATGGTTGTTCTTAAGAACAAAGAGGGTATGCATTGAAGTGTTACAAAAGAACCATGAAGTGTGTTCAAGGGAGTAAGACATCAAAAACTTTTTGCTCATTTGATAACTTTTAGTAGAGTTGCTACAATTCCCTGTTGAGTTCTGGAGATCTTTACATCTGTGATGATAATTAGAACAAACTCTGAAGAAGGTTCTAGCTATCCTGTGATATAAATAAAATAAAGCCTGTTAATATGTGTGGTATGTTTAGATGGAATACTTGTTTAACAATGGTCATTTTCCTCATGCAATCTTCTCAACACACAATCACCAAGGTCTGTATCTTGTGGGTTTTTTTCTACATATAAAAATCATTCAGTGATGTTGTGTCTTCCCCAGTCATCCCATTTGGAAAATAGAAGCAGAGGCTTTCAAGTGCAGCTCCCACTTTCACAAAACTTCAGCTGCATCCCATGTGATTTAATGCAAAGATCACTAACAGTGCTAATACCTACTGTATAAATGCCTATAAATTAAACATAGGCACCCCATCTCAGCATATCATTCATCAAACAGCCAGGTCTACAGAATCTACTTTTAAAAATTCACATCTATTTAATTTTATTATGTGTGCGTGTGCACATGTATATAATGCATCATCTGTACGCAGCTGCCCAAGGAGGCCAGTAGAGGGTGTCAGATACCTTGGAACTGAAGTTATGGGTGGTTAGTTGTGAGCTGCCCCATGTGGGTGCAGGGAACTGAACCCTGATCCTCCTTGAGGAGCAAGAAGCACTCTTAGTAACTGAGCCATCTCTACAGTCCCTTCAGTTAATATCTTTTCTTTGTGGGTCTGTAAATGAGCTTCATATTTAATCTATTCTTTTCCACTACAGTATATCTTTCACGAACAGTAGTTAGATAGCAGTTCTTGCTTTAAACCTTTTATACCAAGGAATACATCACAGGAAACACTAATGTTTAATATTTCTGTCTTCAGCCATTCATGCCAGTTTAGGTTTTTACCATACTCTGTTCAGAATTTATTGAGAATTCTGAAAAAGAAAATAAATTTATTTTCCCAATTTTTAGGCAGAATACCTTATATCTACACATATATTAATGCATTGATTCATTCTATGCACTAAAACTTGAAACTTGATGAAATATTTTCAAGTATTTCTATGTTAAATATAGAAAATAAATATTCCTAACTTTAAAGAATTTTCTATTTGCCCAAAAGTCCTTCAGTTAGCGATGTTTAATGCAATTCTCCTGATAAAATGCAGTAATACACATATAGAGGAAACATTCAAAATAAACTTCATACTTCACGTTACCAGTCCAGTAATCAAATTGCTAACAAGTCCCCAGAGAAAAGATATAGATACATATGGAAAATGAATAAAGATCTATTCCCTTGAACCAAAAGTTTTTATGTGTTTTAAACTGATGTTATAGTGAAAGTACTGGAAGAGCATTCCCAGAGACACAGGCCTACTAGCCACTTATCAAAAGTACAGTACATGACTGGGATGCCAAGTGAATTAAAAGGCAGACTGAAACTTAATAAGACCCTAAAACAAGCAAACAACAAACAAAAAGCAAGCAAATGAATAAGCAAAGACCAGAAGCCTGCAGGTTCAGATTCATGACATGACCGAGTTCTCTCCTAGCCACATAAGGCCCTAGTTTAGCCACAAATGCAAAGAAAAAAAATGAAGTAATTAGAGTTACCAATATCATCACCATGTGTGTCAGGGATGTTTTTGATGGCCCCCTTCAAGGGTTTAGCCTTGAATTCATTGATGACATCAAAAAGGTGGGAAACTTTAGAAAGTTTCAACTAGAGTGTTCTTTTTCTTTTCTTTTTTTGTTCTCTCTACACAGGGCAAGTTTTCCTACAGTTTACATATTTCTAGGAATGGTAATCACAAATGTTAAACTCTGCAGTATGATTCCCTGGAGATGTGCCAGGTGTTGACTTGGAGGGGGGCAATACGCAAGTTCTAAGAACAGTGGAGAAACCATGCGTAGCTTTTTTTTTTTTTCATTTCAGACTGATATGAAATTTTTTCCACACTCCTGTCTCCTGGGTAATGTGAGCACAAAACAGCCTTACATTTCCTATTCATTTTATGCCTTTCACTGCACTTTAAAGTCTCCAAGGAATTAAAATTCTTGGACACTTGTTGACTCCACTAAAATTTCTGTAAACAGCAATAATTTCCAAATAACTAGTCATTGATATGCCAATTTATCTTTACTTGATTGTCTAATCAGGATACAGACCTCAAATGTAAGTTAGTATTTAAGAGACCACTATGGAGATCAGTCTGGGAATATCTTAGAAAACTTGGAATAGCTCTGCCTCAGGACCCAGCCATACCACTTCTGAGTATACACCCAAATGATTCTTCACCAAATCACGAGGAAGTTTCCTCATTTATGTTCATAGCAGCCTTATTTGTAATAGCTAGAAACTGGAAACAACCCAGATGTCCCTCACCCAAGGAATGGATTAAAAAACTATGGTACATCTACACAAAGGAATACTACTCAGCTATCAGAAACAATGAAATCCTGCAATTTGTAGCCAAATGGATGGAACTAGAGAAGCTCATCCTGAGTGAGCTAAGCCAGGCTCAGAAGGATGCACATGGCATCTATTCAGTTATAATCAGATTTTAGCCTTATACTACAGGATAAGTATACTACAAACAATGCACCAAAGGAAACATGAACACAGACTTTTTTTCCTGTCAATGAGATACTTTTCCCTAGTGGTACTGCCTTGTAGGCCCCCAGTGTATGAGGAGGCTCTTGGCCCTCATATGACTGCTGAACTGGGGCGGGGGACTGTTATGCAGGGACACTCCATTCCAGAGGAGTGGGATGGAAGGGTTAGGGGGTAGAGGGTGGGAGGGCAGGACTGAGAAGGGTGGAAAGAGGACGCTGTGATGGAGATGTAACCTGAAGTAATAAATAAATATTTAAAAAAGAGGGAGGGAGACCAACTCTCTGATCGCCCAAGGGTAACCTGAGCTTAAGCACCCCCTTGTTCACTGAAAAGATCACTTTTTAACTTTATCTTTGTCTCTTAAAGTTCTATTATAATGTACCTGAGCCAAGGTCAGGGGCATTGGCCTGTACAATACAGCAAAAATGATACCCTCCTATTGTCTGTTTGTAAAGGACATCAAAGTGATATCAATGTTTCTTTGATGGAGATAGAACTTAGAGCCTACCATATTTCCTTGGTAATATCTAGTCATTTTTTTTTGAATTGAGGTACGACAGTGCACAAGAATTCATTAGTTGCTACCATATTTAAGGTGTTGTGCCTGAAGCAAAAGCTCAATGGTTAAGAGCACTGGCTGCTCTGGAGAATGATCCAGATTTGGCATCTAGTACCCACACAGCATCTCACAATTGTTTGTTCACAATAGCAGCTCCAGAGGATATGATCCCACCTCCTTCTGACCTTTGTGAAGACTAGATACATGTGGTACAAAGACATACATGAAGACAAACACACTAACAAAAAAAAAATGACTGTTGAACTGAGAGAGGCTGATATGTAGGGACATTCCACACTAGAAGAGTAGGATGGGTGGGAAAGGGAGGAGAGGGTGGGAGGGTGGAACCAGGAGGTGTAGAAAGAGGGCACTATGATGGAGATGTAACAATGTAATAAATAAACATTTTAATAAAAATTATCAGAAAAAAATTAACAGATCTTTAAAATGAAGCTCATTGTTGCTTGTGTTCCAAAGTTCTCATTAATTAGGTTGATTGCTAATGTTATGAGTGTTGACTTCTAAAACAATTTTAAATATTTTTTATTTTCCATTAACCCAGCCATCTTTTGTGTTTATAGAAAATACTCTATCTGCTTTTAACAGGTGTGTTGTAAACTAAGTTATCCTCATACAAAAGTCACTCCTTAACCATATGTTCACAATAAATTTAATTGATCTGTTGTGTATGCTTATGTAGCTGGAAAACTTCAGGAACTGGAGAACAATGGAATTAATTAAAACATCAGGAAAGAAAAATTCTTTCCTGTTCAGTTCTTAAGAATATTTACTCATTCGTGGGGATTCTGTAGAAGTCTGCAGAACATACCTTCACATATTCACACATCCATAGTCACACACACACACACACACACACACACACACACACACACACACACACGTTCACCATGTCCCTTCTGTAACAGTGGCAGTGCGGAAAGGAGATACATTAAATAAAAATACTTTGCTTTCTAATTATGTCTGTTTTCATGCGGTTACTCCTCTTGTCTTTACCAGGAAGCTTTCTAAATCGTATTTCTCTAGGGGTAATTGAATCTGCCATCCTTGGTTCTTATCTTTCCTCCTCAGATACTCTTCGCATTGGAGTTGTTTATGAGTGGCACTCACTGGTTGCCTGGAGTGGTCTAGAATTAAAACATTTTGCTTTATGACCAAACATGTTAACTTCACTTGATTCCAAAATTTAAAGCAGCTTTTTTACTCCCCTGTTTTTGTTAAGATATAGGTTATTTGATATTATTTTTAATTATATTGAAATCATCTTAGCCTAAGAATGAGAATGATATTTTAATATCACTTTCCTTTTAGGAAGCCCCTTTGAGTATGAAGACCAGTGGTGATTCTTCCTAAATTCATAAATTTGTACAATAATTTCTTTGGTAATTTGATTATATCTCCAAACTGTTGACTTATATCTTGACAAACAGGAATAGAGAACACCTCCCTAACAGCACTACAGAAAAATGACCCAAGATCACCAGGATGGAGAGAAGTATATCTGAGAGAGTCACACAAGTGTGGAATTTAGTCAGCATAGTAGACTTTTGTTTTATTGTGACAGAATGCTGGAGGGAAGCAACATAAAGAAAAACAAGATATAATGTTCACTCGTAGATTCAGCAGGTTCATTGCCCAAGGTACAAGGGAAATTGGCGGAGAAACACAGGGCCGAGCATGGCAGGCCGAAAGGTAAAGGACAGATAGCTCCATTGCCCACCGCACCAGCTGTTACAATCCACAATCCACATCCAATGTCACCTCTCCATTTCCTTATCTGGAAAAGTATGCCCCAATCAACACCCCCCAAAAAAAAATCCTAGATATTTTATAATGAAATCCAATTGACAATAATAATTCACTACGATTGTCAACACTGATGAAAGTGTTCTCAGAAAGAGACTTGGGGAATCAAATGCCGTAGTTCTAAGCTTCTATTTGTTTGCCAGGACTTTCTTATATGTAATTTTCACAGTGAGTAGAGACTAAAAACTTTTTCAAAGATTCCTTTAACAATGTAATATCCTATTTTATCTTTGCAAATACAAGGAAAACTGGAAGATAATTTCAAACACAGTACCTGGCTCAGACCCAGGCAGAGACCATGATTGTCCTTTCAGTTTCTGTGAGGTCCCATGAGCCATCTTAGTTGATTCCTCAGGCCATATTCTCCTGGTGCTCCCAACTCCTTTGGTTCCCACAATTCCTCTTCCCCCTCTCTTCAGGGTCTCCACAAAAGACTGCCATCCTGAGTTCTCTCGTTGCTTCTCTGTGAGTCTCTGCATCCTCTCCCATTAGCCGTTAGAGACAACTTCTCTGATGACAACTGGACTTGGCACTAATGTATGGGAGAGTATCATTAGGAATCACTTCAGACTCATATCCCCCATTACTGGGAATCCTCACTAGGGTCAGCCTGAAGGAAATTTTCACTGCACTAGGCTTCCACATTGTTCCCCAAAAGCCTCCCATCAATTCCAGTTGTAATCTCTCCTTCAATGACCCACCTTCTACCTGATACCCCTTGAACCTATCCTCAACCAACCCCAGTCCACAAGCAAAATCTTTTCTATTTCCCCTTCCTATGGAGATCCCTGTGTCCCCACTAGAGCTCTCTTTGTTACTTAACTTCTCTGGGTCTGTGGATTGTAGCATGATTATCACTTACTTAATAGCTAGTGTTCACTTATAAGTGAGTATATACCATGTTTGTGTTTCTGGTTCTGGGTTTCTTCATCCACGATGACTTTTTCTGCTTCCATTTATTTGCCTGCAAATTTCATGTCATTTTTTTGAACAGTTGAGTAATACTCCATTGTATGAATGTACATTTTCATTACCCATTCTCCAGTTGAGGGACATCAGGTTGTTTCCAGTTTCTGCCTGTTATGAATAAAGCTACTATGAATATAGATAAACAAGTGTTACTATGGTAGGATGGAGCATACTTTGGGTATATGCTCAAGAGTACTATAGCTGGGTCTTGAGGTAGATTAATTACTGATTTTCTGAGGAACCACCATATTGATGTCTATAGTGGCTATACAGGTTTGTGCTCCCACCAACAATGAGAAATGGTGATTGATGACCATGTTTTTATCTCAAGACTCTTTCTGGAAATGGAATTGACTGATAGGAGAGAAAAAGCATAAAATAGAGAAAAAGACCTGGGGTCAGTAAGTCTGATGTCAAAGCCAGATGGATTTTTACGTTATGATAAGCTTTGCATTTAAAATGCCACCATTATGTAAATATCTGCATACCTTCTTATTTATGTGATAACTGAGGAGGGTTGGCATTTTTAACTTTTACAAAATATGAAACACATATTAAATGGGCTGAGAATGTATAATTCTTCCACATATTGACTAGGCTTAAAAACAATGCTCAAATACAGTATTACACCTCTTCTATCTACCAGTACTATAAAAACTTTTTTCAAATGAAAGGAAAATTAAATGATAATATTAATGATAATTTGGTGATCCTCAAAATTATTGAGTTCAAATTTGGTTGCATTTTTTCAATCATGTCTTTACACAGGAAGTATTTAGTGAATTACATTTAGTTATGCCTGGTTACTAATATTCCTACTGGCTAAGATGACAGTACCATTCCTATTATCACATGCAGACCATGAATTCTTCAAATCTATTAATATCTGTGGAAATATTTTCAAAGCTACACAATACCATATTTATAACAAATTCATTACTTACTGTGCTTTATAATATTTTCAAGATTATTGGCAACATTGACAGATTTTCTCATTTTAATGGGCATCTTTATTCTGCTGGCAATTACTTTCCATAAACATATTGTCAAGTCATTTTATTGCTGTCAGAACAATAAAGAAACCAGAGGTCTCTATCATCAAACCACACAATAAAATGGTAGCTTAATTACCTGACAGTTTGGGTTGATATTTAAAATGAATTTTTAATACCCACTGGGTACATTGATTTATATTTTGAATTATGATTTCAAATATCACCAAAGTGTGTGGTGCCTTCAGCTGTAATATTCTTGACAAAAACGTGGGTAGGATTTTAATTGTAAGACATACTACACATGTTTGTGTGTAATGTGTGTCTGCCTGGAAGGAATTATGATTTAATTTGCTTTTAATGAGAAAAGTAATTTCAAAAAAAAGCTTCAGACAGTAGGGAGAAATAGCAATAAAAGATCTTGATCCTGCAGGATGCCACAAGGCAAAATCAGACATAGTTTATCTTTTTGTTTGTTTGTTTTCAAACACAAACAATTTTGTTCCACATGTCACAATTTAGAAAACTAAGTTGTGTTTACAACATAAAATATTGAGTCTGAGTATTTTTCTCTTATATGATCATATCAAGTTACTGTTTATGTGATATATGTAATGTAGATTCATATGAATATGTATACATATGTATTTAATTTTATATAAATATTAAGAATAGTATCTTTATTTTTATAAATTATTTATTATTTTTATCCAAATAAATTGAAGAAATGTTCTAAAGTAATGACAAAAATATACTATTCTAAATACAAAACCAATACCATAGCTTTTATCATTACAACCAATACAACAGGCTTCCCAGTACCTTCATTGTCCTTTTCTAATGAGAGCACAGTCCGGTGTTCACTCTAGGTGTACCTCTCAAATATGAATTTCACACTGCACTATAATGAAATGGCTGCAACTTCAATAAGGCCCTAGCCTTTAAAATTATGGCTTATGATCCTTCATATGGACTCATATAATTATAGGTGGGGGTTGTGAAAGTATTTGGCAAATACTCAAAATTTTTCTTACAACATATTGAATTCAAGACCAAGCAGTAAATGGTAAAGGTTTTTCTTATTGCTCTCACCCATGTTGCATCAAGTTTGTTGCAGACTTCTTTGTTGTTTTGAATATACAATAGGCATAAATTGCGCTGTGTGAGCCTCACAACACACACCATCATGCAATGCTTCTTGAAAGTGTTTGGCTCAGTTTCACGAGTACTGTGTGCTATGAATTGTGGGTTGTTGGTTTGTTTGTTTGTTTTTACTGTTTCTGTAGTGGTTTCTTTCTTGTAGAAACAAAATGGTTGAGCAATAAAGAAAACAGTTTTAATATTTTCCTACCACCCTTCCTCACATATCAATTATGTCTTTCGACCGTATTGTGCTGGACTGATATGGAATTTCTACTTGAGTATCAGAGTTGAGTTTCATATTACTGTTTTGTTTAGACACCTACCAGGGTCATGTATCAATTATATTATGGAAGAGATCATAGGTTAGCAGAAGTGTATCTCTTTCCTTTCTGCTGTGTGCCTGATGCATGCTGTCAAAATGGGCAGGATCCCAAAACTCAGGAAAATAGTTTTGACCTTGACTGGATGCTACTGAGGACAAGAAGTCATGAGGGTAAACATTGGTGATAACACCTCCGATTGCCTCTATGTTCATGCTCTGGTGGGTAGTATTAACCTATATTCCTGCTTTTAAGAGCACCATGACCAAAAAAGAAAGAAAGAAAAAAACACCAAAAGATTAACAATCAAATGGTTTGTGAAAGTTATAATAACCGCAATCATTTTATTCACAAAGAGCTTTGTGGACAAGTCTGCCCTCAGAATGGTGTCTTTTGAGATGTAGTTCTGAAACTCAGGGTTAAGCTTGAGGAGAGATACAAGATCTATATGTGCAAATGGTTCTTTTAGAAGCTTCTGTTCTGATCATTTTATATTCATCATTTAAAGTAAAAACAAAAGTAAGCGAACAACAGAAAGCAAACAAGAAAAGATGTCAAGGTGGAGAAAGCTACTTGCCTGCTACAACAGCCCTGGAAAGTAGCTAAATATATCAGGGAAAAATGAATGGAAAGATGGAAAGAAAATCTGTGACTGGTTCACACAGCATAAAAATGGCATTACTTTCTCCCTCACCTTTTCGTCAACAGACCTTTTTTTAATCACTGAAACGCTATCTAAAGTCAAAATACTAATTCATTTCTAACTTTATTAGATTCTTCCTTAAAATATAATGTATCAAAATACAGTCTAGATATTTTAAATATTTCTAAGTCTCTAGGAAAATATTTATTGAGAAATAAAACTTTGTCAGGGAGTGACCCTGTAATGTTGCATCAATGTGGCAATTCTCAGCTCTTCTCACTACGGAAAAATTAAAAACAATGAGTTTGAACATGTAATCCTAAACGTGTATACCTAAAATTCCATCATTTTAAGACAGGGTCTTATCATGTAGCCTTAAATTGTCTTTGAACTTACTATGTAGAACAGGCAGAACTCAAACTCCCAGAGACCTGACCGCCTCTGCCTCCTGAGTTCTAGGACTAAAAATATGAGCCTGCCTACATTTTTCTTCTGTCTTAGAATCACTAAAATCCATGTTTTCTGATTTCTGGAGTTATTACTGCCATCAGCATATGATTTGGGACTATGTTTTTCTCATCTCTGTATCTCAGCCTTCAAATTGTCTTGTTTACCTAAACCATAGTATTTTTACTTAGTTTGGATAGAAAATGTATGTATAATGCAAATTACAGAAAAGTTTGTGGTTTCATTAAAATTCTCCCTCTCTCTCTCTCTCTCTCTCTCTCTCTCTCTCTCTCTCTCGTGTGTGTGTGTGTGTGTGTGTGTGTGTGTGTGTGTGTATGTGTGTGTGTGTGTGTACCCCATGTAGAGGCTGATTTCTGTGTTTTCTGTTACCCTGTGCCTTATGTTTTGAGACAAGATTTCTCACTGAACCTAATGCTCAGGTTTCAGTTAAACTCGTCAGCCAGAGATTCCGGAATGCTCACTTCTTCATACTCCTCCATCAGCCCTGGGGTCAGAAGCTTGAAGCATCTCATTTGGCTCTTCACACAGGTGCTGGATTTCCAATCTCAAGTCCTCATATAGGGCACCAAGCACTTTACCCAGTGAGCTTTCCTTGGTCCCAGAAAAATTGTTTTGCCATTCCTCAGTACTTTTATCCATTGCAATCTATCCTTCAAGCAGAAACACAAACCCATCCTTTCCCACTTTTCCTCTCACCCTCAATCATTGCTGACATAGTTTGAAAAGACTGTTTTCCAGAACTTTGGAGAATGAACTGGGGACAAATTAGCAAAAGCCTACCAACACAAGTTCACTTCATTACTCAATATGATATCCAGGCTGCATAGTCCTTTCTAATTTTACTCTATTGTTCTTATGTTTCTTGGATTTATATATATATAGTATCTTACTCTGCAGTCCATACTGCCTTAAACTTGCTGTATAGATCAATCTGAAGTTGAACTCTCAAGTAGAAGTTCAGCCATTCACTGTTCCATAAAGCAAGCACTTTAGTTTAGACGCAGGACTAACTAGAAAGTGAGTTGAGCAGTAGGGGAAGTTAAACTTTTAATAAGGTAAACTTTCTTAAATGGCAGGCTTCTTCAGCAGAGCACATGTAAGGCTTCCTAAACACAGAAAGATATTTTTCTCTCCTTTGAGTTTGACTCCTGTGAGGTGACTAATTATATATACTCATGTACACAAGAGCCATGTTTATCCTAATCATGCATACAGTGCCCAAGATAGTAAATTGAATCTGGATGGGAGAACACAAAAATAATGTAAGTCCCGCTGTGCTTTAAGCATGCTAATTTAGTAGTGTGAGTTAATTTTCAGGATAAGCTAAGTTATTCATGTTTCAAAACTGATAGAATTTTATGCCACAATTAGAGATTGGTATGAAATAAAATAGACTTGATTTGGTCTGTGCAAACACAGAAAGAAGGATAAACATAAAAATTCAGTGTTCTAAACTTGCATTTGAAGGCAAGTGATTTTTAAAATTTTTACATTTATATTTCATATATATGTATGTGTATGCATCTGTATTTGTGTGTGTTTGTGTGTGTGTATGTGTGTGTGTGTGTATTCACTCACATGTAGCACACACGTGGAGGTCACAGAACAACACTTGCAGGCATTAATGTTTTTCCTTCCACTATTTGCACTCTTAGAAACTGGACTCAGGTCTTCAGGTTTGATAGCAAGCACTTTATCCTTTAGCCATTTTTTTCTTACTCATAACGCATTCATTATCATAGAAGTACCACATTGGGGAAATTTTTGAATCAACATATATCTGTGGTAATAAAATATTCATAAGCACTCAGTGATCTTATGTGGGAAGTTTCTGCTCATAAGGTAGAAGTCTGGAGTCACCAGAGAGGCCCTGAGCCTGGGTGCCAGAAGGATAGATTTCCTTCTTCCAGCAGAAAAAAAAAAAAAAATCCCTCTTCTGTCTGATCTGAGGAAACCAGATCCTATAAAGGAATGTCACTTGGCACAACCTTCCCCCATAAGAAACCAGCCCAGAAACTGAAAGCACTTCCTAAGCTAAGGAGGTCCCTTGATGCCTTGGCTTTTAGCCAATGGCATTTGTCTATACCTCTAGCCTCCCTGGACTTTTCCCCACCCCTGGGTTAATTAGGCAATACCTCTTCTTTCTTCGAACAGGGGAATACCCAGTGAATGAAACACATTCACCTCCAAAACCCTCCTCACTGCCCGAAGTTACATAATGCCCCACTCACTAAACAAACCCCTCTTCTTTTCTCCATGCTTCAACCTGACTGCCTAACTGTTTATTGGGACCTGGGAGGGAAGCGCTCTTCCTTCCAAAAAGTGTTTGCCTCCACAACCTTGCCACCTTAGGGAGGACCAGTATTACACAGGAGCAACAGCTCCTGCCTGGTTGCCACATGCTGGGCAGGCTAGGCTTGTTTGGGCCTCCTGCCCAGAGGTGCTGACCTTCTAGTGTCTCTCCCCACCACCTGCCTGCCACCGAGCCTGGCTCCAAGAGTCCCAGGCTTCTTGAAACTGCCTTGCCCAGCACTGACAGTTCAATTATGAGAGCTGTAACACTTGGGTATTGCAGAAAACCTTTTCTCCTCCCTGGCCTAGGCCCAGCCACCCTCTTCTGCTTGGACAAGTCCAGTCTGGTGTTCCAACAGAGGAATATGCATTTCTTCTGGCCTGATACTAGACCAGGCTGGGAATTCCCCACCAGAAGTCACAATCTTATTAGACTTACTTAGTCTACATAAGTAGAATTTAATTAATGTATCCCACTTAATGTGATATGTAAACATACATGAAGGAAAGCATGTGGAACTTTCTGTGTGACATATGCTATTCTGGTCTGACACACTTTTATTTATATCAGACTATGAAACATGTTTCAGGAAATAGCTCTGCCATATCCATGAGTTTAAGAAATTAGAACATCACTCAGGTAACAGCCATATCATAAGATCCAAAGAAGAATGAAATGATGAATTACATTCTTCACACACACAAAGAGTGGATAGAAGTCAGCTTGGCTGCTCACGCCTACAATCCAGTACAATCCAGGAATGCAACAAGCTGGAGACTAACTAGCTGGATTTCTGAGTGAATTTCTGGGAGTGCATAATAGGTAATGTGACACTGCTCTAATAAACAAATACACAGCAAAAACAGTGACTGTCACAGCTTCGGCTATCAACCTGAGATAAAGCCTAGGCACACCTGGAAAGAGGGACTTTCCACTGAGGCAATGCTTCCATTATGTTGACCTGTGGACATTTCTGTGAAGCATTTTCATTCTTTTAGTGATTGGTGTAGGAGGAAGTAGACTGTTGCCATCTCAGGTCAGGTGGGCCATGGGGTGTCCAAGATAGATAGATGAACAATCTGGGGGAAGCAAAACGCTAAGAAAGGCTCCTTCATGGCCTCTGCTTCAGTTCCTGTCTCCATGTTCATTCCTTGAGTTCCTGTATTTGTTTGGTTATCTAATGGGCTGTATCCTGTCAGATGGAACAAAGCCTTCCCTCCCCAAGTTATACTTGGTCAATGTTTTACTACAGCAGCAGAAAAACAAATTAGTACAACAAAGAAAAAAATAAGTAGAAATGGAAGTGCATAAGACTAGATCTGCTGGAGTCTAGGAGACATGAAAGTAACCAAGATTATGTCTGCAGGAGAGAATTGTCAATAAACTGAAGGGTTACCATTTCCAGGGCTCAGATTCATGTAGCCCTCCCAGATATATTTGCATTCTACTTTTTAGAAAGTATCAGTAACCACACACCCTTTCCTGTCTGCATTTATTTGCCTTCAATGTATAATGGATACCCGGCAGGCTCTTAAACCCTGAACAGAAGCAAAAGTGTGTCTGTGGCCACAGCTTGTACTCACCTGAGGCAGGAAAAAATAATTCTCAATAATGCTGTAAAAGACAAGAGCACTATGCTCTGTGACAAAAACAAGCAGATATAAAATGGAGAGAGTAACCAGGGTAAGCAGGAAGAAAAGTTGCTTCCTAGCTAGACATGATATGACATCAAGGAAGGGCAATACATAGAGTCATGTGATGGAGAGAATATGGGAGCATATCTTGGAGATGCCAGATTGTCAAGGTCAAGGGACAACTAGTTCTAAGTGAGGTAAGCTCTGTCCATCCTCTACTGAGAACAAGCCACAATGCTGTCTGCAGCTCCAATTCAGACTGCCCCAGATCACAAATGGTTAGTAGAGCTCTGACAGAAGATGAGATATGTTAATTTACCATCTCAGTAGACTTGCCTTCAGTACCCAAAGAAATATAGTTAGTTTTACTTCGTTTTCCTCTCATTTTTTTTTTCTTGTCTAAAACATTCTTTTAAATTTCACAGGTAAGGGGACCTTTTCTAGTTTTCAATGGAAAATATTTCCTTTTTATATATACAGCAACTGAGTTATTTCAGAGAGAAATTTAGATATCCAAAAGAGCTGCGCCTTGTCCCAGAAGTACCACCTCACCCCTGATTTCTTAAAGCACTTAAAATGGAAATATTTATAATGAATTGTTGAACTCATGGGAATAGAAGCAATAATAAAGGCTGGGAATGCCAAAATGAATCAATTTTGAGAACCTCTTTAGATGTAAAGAAGACTGTCCTTTCAGTCAATGTGAGGACATAGCAAATAAGAAATTCAGATGGGAGAAGTGAGGGGAAAGAGAGAGAGAGAGAGAGATCTCCACAAATAATTGGTTGATTATTTCTCTGTCAGGGGAATAAAATAATACTGTCAAAGGGAAAGAAGCCATTAAAATCTCATAAGTGGTTTGCAAAGAGAAGGTACTAACCCATTAGTGTCTTTTATAGTGATGTTGTTTGTTAAGATTTTAAAATGGGAAACATGGGAGATCACTTAATTGCCTCCATGGAAGCCTAAGCCCCAATTACTAGTCACACAACAAGAGAAAACATTCTCAAGGTATCACTAATAACCTGGGAAAGGTGATTACTAACACAGCCAGCTATTGTCCATTATAGACTGAAAATTTCAGATAGATGTGTTATGTTATGCTTTTCTGAAATATCAATAGTCTGACAAAAGGATTATTCTTTCTGTGGGTGATTTAAAATATAATTAAAATGTATAGACTATTTTAAATTTACAATCTCTTCCCTTTATTCTTTAAGGTTCCCACATACCCTGAACAAATTACTACCCTAAAAATGCATGGTATTTGGGTGCTGGAAAGGTGACTCACTTGTTGCGACACCACCCCCCCCCCCCCCCCACCCTGCTCCCACTTTTTGTTGTTGTTGTTTTGGTTTTTCAGGTTTCAAGTAAGGGTTTCCCTGTGTATTCTTGGCTGTCCTGGAACTCTCTCTGTAGACTGCCTCCAAAGGTCTAAGATTAAAGGTGGACACCACCAACACCAGGCTGTTATGAAGTCTTGACGTACTTTCAGAGAGACTGAATTAGGTTTCTACACCTACCTCTTGCCGCTCACAACACCTGCATTTCTAACTGCATGGCCTCAGACACCCTCTGTTGGCTTCTGTGAGCTCCAGCATTCCCCCAAATTTGTATTATTTTGAATAAAAATTATTTTAATTTTTAAAAACCTGTATCAAAGTCCCATAAACGTTTTGGACCCATTTTCACTGAGACCAGTTTTATGACTTGTACCCTCCTGTGTGTCTCCTTCAAGCAGGCTTAAGGCTAAAGACTATCCCACTCTCTTAAAAAATAATCATTGAAATTCCTGTTAAATAAGTATTTTATTTATTCTCAACTGTAATGTTTTAGGTCAGCAAATAAAAATTCAAATGCATTTATGATTTAGTCATTTATATTGTTTGTGTTCTTTAAATATACCATAATATAGTTAATTTTGCTTGTCATTTATCTGGATTTGAAAATTAGATAATCTAGAAATTTCTTATAATGAAGCATTAAATGCAATTATTGGTACTGAAGAGATGGCTTTAAGGTTAGTAGCACTTACTGCTTTTGCAAAATCAGGGTGAGTTCCCATCATTCAGAAGGTGACTCCAAACCTTCTCTTACTGCACTTCCAAGGTATCTGGTACCCTCTGGTAGCCTCCACAGGAACTGCACTCATGTGGCACAAACATGCACTCAGGCGAACACACAAACACAGACAATAAAAATAAATAAATCATTTAAAACACAATTGTCACACTATATTCTGTCAGAAGCACATATCCTTTCTTTCTATAAAAATTAAGAGGGCACTTTAGACAAGTTAATGGATAATATCAAGTAACTCAGATAATTTGATGGTGATAAAGAGGGAAAGTACTTAACTTTTAGTATTGATGCAGAATTTGAGTGCAAAGAAATTTATAATCATTTTGTGTTTGTATGTGCTATTTGGTATAATTTTTTCTTCTCTTGTGATATCTTCAGTGTCAATACTAGCCATTATTTGCATCACTCCTTGTGAATATGAGTAATTTTTAGAAGAGTTATTCAAGAGTACAAGAAGAGAAGCTGCTGATGCAATTCCAAATGATCCAATGCAACATCATATACTAGTATCAGGTGGAAATTAATGAAGATTGAGTTAGTATTTTTTTAATTGTGCTTGTGTGCATGTATATGTTCCTGTGTGCAAGTGTATGTGAGTGTGTGTGTATGTGTGTGCGTGAATGTATATATGTGTGCAAGCATACATGTGTACATGTATGTCTACGTGTGTGTGCACATGTGTGTGTGCATGGATGTCAGAGGACAGCTTTGTGGAGTTGATTCTTCCCTTCCTTTCTCCTTATGAAGACTGAACTCAGGTCTCCAGGCTCAAGTGCCTTTATATGCTGAGCCACTCACTGCCTGGGTGAGTTCTAATTTAATGCTAAAAGGAAGAAAGATAAACAAGGAATAAATAAAGGGTTGAGGAATCCAGGACAAGTGGAACATAAGACAGTTGAGTGTATCCAGGATATTGGCCACAATAATCATCTATCCATTTATCTTTTTCTTCTTGAGGTATGGGAGAGTGCCAGAGACAGCACATCCCCACAAGCCTTTCACTCTCTTAGAAGAATCATAAAAGGAATGCATTATTTTTTTAACCAAGTGCTCTTCTCATCTACTTTCCTAGTAAGATAAAGGGTGCTGTTTTCACAAATGACTTGTAGTGGAAAAGTGACTTTGTAGATCAGGTCATGAGTGTAAAATCATTTTAATGGTATCATCAATTTACTTTGCTTACATTTGCAACTTGGGAACAATCAAAGGAACATGTAAATCAAGGTCAATCTAAAGGCTTTTCATTAAATATAAAACAAAACTCTCTATGAAAATAATATATTCTGTAAGCATTTCATTAGCAGCAGCTTTTAAGTACTGTGAATGCACAAACAGTTCACCTCACGATAAGTGATAATTTAGAGTTGATAAGATGAAATTATGTATACTACTCAGAATTTTTTTTTTTTTTATCATGGAGACTCTCGGCTTTTCCCTGGTACTTCCCCTATTGCTGATGGAGCATGGAGGAGTAACTTGCCTTCCCCAGAGCCCTACAGCTGTAGAAAATAAGCCTAAAATTTCCTGGATTATCGTTAGTTCTGCTCATTCTGCTTGCTGCCACCTATCTCAACTGATCGTGTGAATGCTACTTTGATAATGTAGCATTCACTAGGTGTTTTATCATGAATTCCCCACAGCCAATAATCAGACTACTGCTTAGCACTTATCGCTCTGGGTTTTCCACCTCAAGACCACATCACAGGCACCACTTAAAAAAAGAAACATTCATTCTTCTATTCTTATCACCTTAAACTTTCTGCCAATAAGGAATAACATCTACTCTCACCCCATACCTCAGATGCTACAGCTGTGAAAACATTTGTTAAACTCTTTCTCTCACACCTTCTGTGTTTGAGAACTTCAGGAGGTCTGTTTCTTTGGCTAATGTCAGCATATCAAAAGTGTACATCGTAAGGATCATCTATCTATAGGGTGAGGAAGAATGATGTATTCGGATCAAACATACTTTGCCCATTTACCTAAATGCATTCAATGTTTTAAGACCTCTACAAATAATTTATCACTGGTATTCTAATATAATTTTGTATTTTCCTTCCCTTTCTTCCTCCATCCCCTCCCATGCACAAACCTTGTTCACTTTTAAATTTCTGGATGTTTGTATGAACATGGGTGTTTTACTGCATGTGTGTTTGTGTACTACATGTGTTTCTGGAGTCACTTGGGAAGAAAGAGCCTCCCTTGAGGAACTGCCTTCATCAGACTAGTCTGCAGGGATTTTTCTTGATTAATCAATGATGCGAGCAATGCCACCTCTGGGCAGGCTGTTTAAGAAAGCAAGCTGAGCAAGCCATAGGAGGGGGGGGGGAACCAGTAAATAGCATTTCTCCATAGTCTCCTCTTTAGTTCCTGTCTCTTGGTACCTGTTTAAGTCCATTTCCTGACTTTCTTCAGCCATGGACTGTGCTAGGGTAATAAAAGCCAAATAGATGCTTTCTTCCCCCAGTTTCTTTTGTTCAGACTTTTCTTTTACAGCAACAAAGTAACAAGGAGGTTAAATCTATTGTTACAGCACCTGACACAACCATCTCCACCTCCACCCTCGAGCAGGCATGATCTTCAGCATGGAGTCTTAGTCAAACTCTATATTTTCTCTCATAGATGCTGCCGAGAGAAGACAATGTGGTAATTGCTCCTGCATTTCCTAGAAGAGATGTGTGAAATTTACAGATCAAACCACAGAAACAGTTGAAGGGAGGAGGTTTCAGATTTAGAGTACTGTTTGAAGTAATGTCAGAAGTACAATATACATTCCTGATTGGGACAATTTTAAAGTATTGATTTCCAAATATTATACACACCAAGAACTACTTTTCATAATGTCCCGTCTTCCTGTGACTGCATCATAAGTAGAAGGAGATGCTATATTTTCTGTACAGTATAAAAAAAGAAAGGATCTAGGTACAGTTAATATAACCCAACAATTGAGAGGCAAGTTTTAAAAATTATAACATCTCATGAAGTCATTTTTACTACTTCAAATACATCATTCACTCCAGGTTGTCACTCCAATGAAAGTGCATGCATTGTAGAAGCTTAAACACTTCAGCCATAAGTCAGACAGTATATGACTTGAAAGGAACTAAACCATTACAGAGATAAATTGAGTACTAAGGGAAGAAGTAGATAGCATCACAAATTCTGTGCTTTGACTTCATAAGATAAATGACAATGGGGATATAACTTTGAAATTTTCCATTTTTAATTTATTCATTATCCTTGAGAATTTCATACATGTATTCAAGGAAATACAGTCATACTTATGCCTCATTTACTGTCCCCAACTTTCACTATGACACCCACCACATGTTCTTCTCATGTTCTTTTATTATATAGTAATGTATTAAACCCATCAAGTGTTGCCCATATGGGTGTGGATGTAGAGCCATTTGCTGGAGCAGGAAAAACCTGCCAGCTGCCACCACCTCAAGAAGAAAATTCTGTACCATAGCATTAAACTCTCATGACTAATTGCTACAGATGTACATCAGAGCATCTCAACCTTAATCAAAGATCTTCCTTGCAGTAAATAATAAATAATACAGAGCCCAGAGAACAAGACACTGTAGAATGCTCAGCACCATTTGGGACATATGTATATATCTTACCCCTCTCCATGGCTCAGATCTTGAAAGAAGGACCAAAAAGATCATAAGAGAATGAGATAATGGGTAGCTCCAAGAAAAAAGTTTTCTGGACACAACAGAACAGTTGCACACACACGAATTCACATGAATTGGCACAATAAGAACAAAACTTTCATAATCTCATATTGGACAAAATGCTAGTTTTGGGCAGGTGGCATAAAAGTCCCACCCTACCCAAGAAGCTGTTGACAAAAGGTAGCTGCTGGGAGAGACAGGGTCATTTTTTTTTTTAAATAATGTGACCCCCGGCATGTTAATCACAATTCAGGAAAGGCCCCACTCCCAAGAGTAGTTGAGAAACAGAAATTAGAAGTAGTGAGAAAAAAATAAAGAAGCAAATGCAAATTTTACAGGTAGGAAAACGAAAGTGAAGAGGAGAAGTGTGTTTGACCTGGAAGTTGGGTCTTGTGATCAAAACACATTATATAAAATCTCAAATAATTAGTAAAATATTTTAAGGTGTCCCCAGGATCAAGAAGTTTGAATGTTTATCATAGTAGCTTGTGAAGGTCAAAGAGGATGTTCCAGTTTCATCCCTTGAATCTCAGCTCCTTGTTCTTTTCTCAGTCCAGTCCCATTTACAATCCTCTCCTAATGAATCTTATGTGTTCAGTTGGAGAGATGGCTCAGTTGGTAGTGCCACCACGCCTGCCTACAGAGTGAAAGGAAGGAAGCAGCTCCTGAAATATGTACCATGACCACATGCATTCTATGACATATTTGTCCATGAGATCAGTGCACACAGACACACACACACACATACCATAATCAACAAATATTAAAAACAAATCTTTGTCAATTAAAAAAGAAACTTTCTTGTGTCTATTATGTATATAAACTTGGGGTGTGTGTGTGTAAAATATCTTTGTGTACATTAACAAAGGCTATATTTTGAATGTGTTTGTTTTCATAAAATATCATCTTATTTTGGCATTATGACTATGACCATTATTATTTAAAGAGATAACACATTAAATACACATGTGTAACTTATTATATCTGTGTACTAAATTAACTCTTTCTCCTTATAAATGCTGTAAATAATCTTTCTGGCACATTATTTTGTAAATATTTTTATTAGTTATTTAAGAAAATAATGATTTTAAAATAACAGCTTAGAGCTTTTAAGATGTTTTTCTAAAATGAACTATAGATTAAAATAAAACTTGCCTAGGGCCTGCATGTTATTGATATTTTAAAATGTCATTCAGAATTGGTGAAGTGGACATAAAATAGATAGAATGCCAGAGATTTCATCCAGCAAAAAGTTACTCAAAATGAGATTGACTTTAGCATAAACACACCTGGGGGCTCGAATAATGGCTCAGTGTTTAAGAGCACTGGCTGGTCTTGCAGCAGACAGGGGTTTAGTTACCAGCACCTACCTGATTGCTCACAACTTTCTGTAAACTCTAGTTGAAGAGGACTGGGCATCCTTTTTTGGTCATCATAATATTTTAAGCACATGGTGCACAGACAAATGTGGAGGCAAAATACATACAGACATGAAAATAAATTAAATAACATTAGAAGAATCACATTTTAATATAAAATATGCATACAAAAAGTGTAGAACCATTTTTCTTTGTTTATTTGTTTCCAGAATGTAGAAGCCATGAGAGCAGCTATTCACACTTCTGCTAAAACACCTCCCTACCACAATGGGCTACATGACCTCAAACATAGAGTGAAATAGATTTTTTCCGGCCTTCAAAGCACACAAGATACAAAGTTTCTACAGGTATTTCAAACATCTGAACTGGGTTTTCTCAAAAACTTCTGCTTTTATTGCTTTTCCCCAGAAATCCTTGAGTCACAAAACTCTAGCAAAACTGTTACCCCAAATGCTTATTCAAACAATTTTTTGTGTTTTATTTAAAAGAATTATTGTATTATTTGTGCATATATGTGTATTCATGCATGTTTGTACACAAGCATTCAGTACCCATGGAAGCAAAAAGACAGTATTAGATTCACCAGACCTGAAGTTGTAGATTGTTTGGAGCCTCACTGCATGAGTGCTGGGGACTGAACTTAGTCCTTCTGAAAGAGCAGACAGTTCTCTTAATTACTGAGCAACATCTTCAGCCCCAATTTGTTGTTTTTCATTCGAACCAAACTTCAAGGCTTTATTTCTTAATTTTAGAGTCAGAAAGTAAATTTACCTTGTTTATAACCTATGCAGAATATAAAGGATGGGTGTGTTTTGGGGAACATAACTATGACTACTTATTTTCAAAGGTATAAGGTAAGAGAAATATGTAACAATTGTAATAGATAATCAAAATTGGAGGAACTTCAGATACAAGTTGGGACAAGATGAACAGCATTTGAAATTATCATGTACATTCATACTGCAAATGAATTTAAATGATCTTCATATTTATTTTCTGACTTGAATATGAAATAATTAAGGATGAGTTACCTATTTCTGTTAAAGTGAAAAGTGAAATATTCAAATTTGAGATATCAACGAGATTGGATGTGAGCCTGTGGCCTGGCTCCAAGTTATAAGTGTGCCAGGGTGAGTGTTAGTGACCATTTATTGGTAATTAACATAGTAACTATTTCTCCCAAGTTCATATACCATGGCCATTTGAGCATGCTCACTAGGTTGACTTAAGCTCAGGAAGACTAAGAGATGAAAGTCTTTCCACTAATGTTCTAAATGTTAATCTATGGAACCTTCTCCCTGCTGTTTATTATTCCCCTTGCCTCAATCTTTCCTTGATAACAGAGATACGAGAAAATATTTGGAGAAGCAGAGGTCAGTGACCAATCAACTTCTGTGACAATTTCTATTCTAATGCTGGGTAGAGCCCCTGCCTAAGAGGAGCCATGAAACTCTCTCCCTGTCTTCCCTATTGGCTGAAGAGGGCAGGACACTGTATTTCCAGTCACAGAAGGAGGCTGAAATCCCTGTGTCATAGAGAGTTTAGCTTGAAATCATATGTAACCTAAAAGGAACACTTTTTTTACAATGTCTAAGTAAAAGCTACATGATTAACTCAGTTATTAACTTCAGAATCGGCAAGAGCCATGAAAGCTCTTGCCGTGTTTGAGACGATTTGTGTTCATAGCTTTGTCCAAAAAGTATGATTCATTAGGTTGATTAAAAACACATACCAATGATTTTGTACTAAGAATGTGTTTAGATACAAAAAAGGATTTGGAAAAGTGTGTGATGACTAAGATCTCTTTATTCGACACCGACTTATGTGTCTAGCAACATAATTTTATAACTAATTATGCTCATATAGTGTGTTAATAAATAAAATGCTAGTTGCGTACTCAGAAATATCAGATTATTACAAATGAATCAACAACAACAAAAAAATTGTTTTGCCATTGAGAATGTATGCTTTGTCTTATAATTTTCATACTTGTGGCCTAATTATTCTTGTTGTTTCATATTTTATTTGTTGTTATAAGAGAGAGCCATGTGTTGAATTGAAAGGGGGAGTTGTTGGGGCAAAAAGATATACCCTAAACTTAAAAAAAATGGAAGCAGATGGGGAGTGTGAGGGGGAAGAGGGTAGGAGGATGGGACCAGAGGAGGAGGAAGTAGGGAGAGGATTGTGATTGAGATGTAACTTGAAGAAATAAAAAAGATAAAATAAAATTTTTAAAAAGAAGCCTTAACTTTTATTGACATTATTTTCCTCATAGATCATTAGTTTTCATTTCATTACCATCATTTACTAGATATCTTGCAACTGCCACTTAAATTTTATTTTCCTTTAACTCCGCAGTGGATTGAGAACATCTCTCATTACTCAGAGAAGTGGTTCATAGTACTTCTCCTCTGTATTAGTAAGACTTTTTTTTTAATTTGTGGAAATGAGATCTTTGCAAGGAAAAATTATGTAATAAACCAATAGAGAGAAAAATATATGAATGATTTTTTTCATGTGTATATGTGCACATATGTCTATCTATGTGTGTGTCTCAGTTTAATACAATACCCACATATATGCATATTCATATATGTATGCTAATGTAAATGCTTGTTATACATAAGGTCTGCTATGACGAGCATGATCTATGGGGCTAAGACACCAGATTTAATTCACTGCTTCAAAAACATTAATTGGAAGCAAAGAATAATGAGAAACTCTGTATTAAGATGTTTTTATGTTGCTGAGGTGGAGATTGTAGGCATCTTCTAACAAGGGAGCTCTGAATGCTAAGAGCACTTTTCCAGCATATAAAGAAAGAGCTGAGATGAAAAGAGGGCAGACTGTAGATGGCCATATATGGATGTAGATGAGGAAAGGGTTAACCCAAGGCCATTTTCTTTCTTTTTATTGAAAATGGATGTTTTCATATAATATATTCTAATTATGATTTCTCCTCCCTAACTCTTCCCAGATCCACTCCCACTTCCTTGCCCATCAAATTCGTTCTGTCTCTCACTAGAGTACAAACAGGAATTTAAAATGAAACAAAATAAAATAGGATATTTTTAAAAATACAAAAAAAAAACAAAAAACAGAAAAAAAAGAACCAGGTACCATCTAAATTTCTTCATGTTCAATGAGTTATGTTCAGCAATGGGACCTTCTAATCAGTTTGTGGAGAGCAACCAACTGCCTTGGCAACAGACTAGGTTGTTGGAAGCTTCCATGTGGCCCCTTTGGCCAACAATTCGATTAGATGCAACCCATTCCTGGCACGGGAGGTTCCATTTGGTGGTGAGAAATGTCTAGATTTCTTTCATGTATGTATATATTTTAAGTGTGTCTACTCTGTTTCCATATAACTCCTCTTATTGTCCTTAGGTTTAGCTGTCCTTCCCTGTATTCCCTCTTTTATACTCTTCTTAACATTCCCCTTCCAATTTGATCTACCATTCTAGTCTTCCCTCCCATTAATCTAGCCTCTTTTTCCTAACTAGATCCTTCTCTCTTCCTTAGTCTCTCACTCCATACCTGTCCTCATTAGCTATATAAATTGTAGTCTGATTATTGAGTAGTTAACAGTTAACATCCACATATTAACAAATACATATCCTACTTTTCTTTTTGGAGTCTAGTTTACCTCATTTAGAATTATTTTTTTCTATCTCCATCCATTTACCTATGAGTTTCATGATTTCATTTTTTAAACAGCTGAGTAATGTTCCACTGTGGAAATGTATGACATTTTATATATCCATTCATGCATTAATGGCCATCTTGGAAGGTCATTTTGATTAACTTCAGGTCACAATCTCCAATTAGTTGAGTGAAGGGGTTCTCTTTAGTAAGCTATGGTGTATAGAGGGAAATTCATTGTATAACACAGCTACAGAACTAAATTCTTCTCTCACAAGTGAAACCAGAGAACTAGACAAACTTGGCATTTCCTATTCCCCACGGCCTCAGCATTCTACTCTGTTTCTATGACAGAGTTTAATTATTTGAGATGTTGCATGTCCTTCTTTTAGGCAGTATTTGCCACAGAGACTCCTTTATTACTCTCAATGTAATGTCCTCTATATTTACCGTGTTGTCACACAGGTCAATTTAATGACATTTCACTTGAAGAAATACAAACAAACCTAGAATTCATATGTAATCATAAAATTAGTAGACAAGATAATGAACTGAAACTCTTTTGAGCAGAAAGAATAAAATTTGTTGAAGGCTTCATATTTCCTGATCAAAGCTAGTTCCAAACTTAGGGTATCACACTAACCAAAGCAATACAGTAAACATCAAAACACACACACACACACACACACACACACACACACGTGTGTGTGTGTGTGTGTGTGTGTATGCATATATACATATATATATAGAGAGAGAGGGAGAGAAAATAGAATAAAGAGATTAACTAAATACATACTCAATGTCTCTTGCTCTCTCCCCCTCCACACACTTATGTGCATACACACATACCTATATATAAGGGTGTCAAGACTACACAATGGAGAAACAATTGTCTCTTCAGTAAATTGTATGGAAAACCTAATATCAACACGAAAAACACTAAAATCACATTTGTACTACACCACATGGAAAGATCAATCTTAACTATAACATGTCAATGTAAACTTGAAACTGTATAACTTTGATTAGAAAAAACAAGAGGTTCATAATATAGATGAAAACACTGGTTTCTTAGACAAGACACCCAAAACTCCAAAAACAAAAATGAAGATAAGCATGTGGGGTTTAGAGAAAACTGTAAAATCTGTTTACCAACCAATACATTACTAAAAGTAAAAACCAATGAATTAAAAAAAATTTTAAGTCACATGTGCAGGAAGAGTTAATAAAATCAAAATATACTAAGAATGTAAAAAACTCAGTAGAACATACAATAAGATAAATAATTGAATAGTAGCTGAAAGACTTGATGCAGAATTCCTCCCAAGAAGACAGAAATGTAACAGGCAAAAGAAAAGATGTTCAGTGTGATCTTGGGGAAATGCAAGTCTAAACTAACTTGTGAGGTTACTCTGTACCTTTCAATTGTTCGTTGACGGAAGGAGGGGGCAGAGAGAAAAGGAGAGAGAAGGAAAGGGAGAAAGAGAGTGTTGGTAAGTAAATAAATATGTTGGAAATCATGCACACAAGTATAATAAATACAACAGTGTATATGAACAACCACTGTGGAATTTGCTCAAAAGTAATTAAAAAGCAAATTACAGAGGCTGCAGGAATCAAACACCTGGTCTTACACTCTCAAAAGCTAACATAACACTTTCACGTCATGTTCCCTACAGTCTTATACTCGAAAGGCTAGGATACTGTGATACACACACATGAATTTCCTTAAAATTTGAGTCATGTGATGGGATTATATTTTCTCACAAATACAAGAACGTGTGTGTGCGCGCGCATGCACGCGCACGTGCACATATGTGTGCATGTGCTAGTCTGTTTCCCTGTAGTAATTTGGAAGGTTTTTTATTGTTTTTAATTATGTGAACAATTTTATTTAGAAATATCATAGTACTTTGACGTTCTACTTTCACATTAGAATCTTGACTATGTGTGACCTTTTGAGTCTGATCATCCCTCATCCAGGTTATTACAGGAGGATCTTCATGGGTCACCTGTCTTCATTGTGGGTGTGTTTCTGCTCTTACCATTCTTGAGAGAACAACTAGTGAATTGTCACCCTTCTCCAAGTCACTCAGTGATTTCCAACTGACAACAAAGTAAGTCTTGTTTAATTTCCAGGATTTACTTTTTCTTAAAATGATCATATTAAAACCCCATCCCAACAATAGAGTTGTCCAAAAAGTTTCTGCTAACTACAAAAAGAACTTGATCAGGCAGAAGACAGTCAGAAACATGCATCTGTTAAAGGGCCCTAACTCTATCTACACTTTATCAAAAGCTGTTATAGGAGTTGCAAAATTTCTTCCCTTATATTCTGATTCCATGCCAAGTACTGTAATACTAAATGTAGTTATTAAAGATAGACTTGATGCTAACCACCTGGAGTTACTATTTCCTGTGTATTTAACAGAAATAGTCTCTTGCATATTAGAAAATTATAACTCACAAACCTCATTGGAAATGTGATATTTAAATCTCTATTTTATTATGAAGGGTGAGATCATAGAGGACTACAAATACAGAGGATATGAGCAATATTCCTGTGACAATGGAGCCATCACACTCCCCAGGCACAAGCTTTTCCCAACAGGTAAATGAGCTCACCAAACAGGAAGTGCTAAGTTTGTCTGCCAGTTCCTAATAGATCCAAGATGTATCCATAAAAGGTTGAATTTTTTGACACATGATAGAGCTCTGCTTACTTCCTTCTCTGTTCCCAACCTGTCTCACCTTCAAGGTATCAATCCCAAACTTGGACTCTCTAGCATCTGTGTCTTCTGCTATATCCTGATCTAATTCAACAGGTCCCCATGTTCACATTAGCATAACAGAGACAGTTTTTGCATCCACTAACCAGAAAAGGCTTGAAGCTCTGTGCCAGAGACCAGGAGGAAAATTCTAAAAACAACAGCAGCAATAACAACAAAATAGGTATGATCTTGATCACACTATGCTCTCCTGAATTCATCCTCCAGTTCTTTACCTCTGAAAATTTACCAAGGTAGTCAGTCACCTCATATTCTCATGCATAGCAATGAAGAGAGTGCAAAGAATGCTGACTGGGAATCCATTGGTTTCCTGTGATTCAAACCCTTACTTCCTTGAAGTGAATAAGTCACTGACTGTCCGGGTTAGTTTCTTTGTCAACTTGACACAAGATAGAATTATCTTGGAAGAGGAATCTCAATTGAGAAAGTACTTTCATCAGATTAGCCTGTCGGTAAATATATGGGGGCATTTTCTTTCTTGACTAATGATGGATGTGGGAAGAGGTACTGCACTGTGTTTGGGGAACCCCTGGGCATGCAGCCCTGAGTCATATATGAAAGGGAGCTGAGAAAAGCTATGATGAACAAACATTCTTCCATTCTCTCCTTCAGTTCCTGCCATGAGTTCTTGCCTCATCATCACTGGATAATGGATTCCTCTCTGTTTCTTTTGGCCATGGTGTTGATCATAGCAATAGAAACCCCAACTAGTATAAGAGGTGATGACTTTTATTTTATAATAAAAAGACTTTCAAACTCCCCACAGCCTGATAGCACATGGATATTTTCATTTCATACAACCTCTAGTGTCACAGACACCAATGTTAACATTTTCCAGTCAAAGGATATTTTGATTTTGCCATATTACAAAAAAAAATATGAACAGAAACTTGATCCATTTCTGATCCTGATCTTCGGCAGTGTCATGCTTTGGCTGATGGTGTCATAGAAGAACAATAGGAGGTACCTGAATCTCAAAGTGTAGCACACTGATGATCATACAAGAGCAATAGCATGAGATTTGGGTGCTGACTGAATTTCTGTGGGAGAGAGTAAATGTTTCCACAGCAACTCATCAAAAGGGCAGCAGAAATGGTCATTGAGGACCTTTCTGGAGCCTTTTCACATGAGCCATGTATAAATTTAAACAATATTATATTATTATCATTATTTTAAATTATATGTATAGGTATGGGTTTGTGACCATGAGTGCAGTACCTATGGGACTCAGAGAGGAAGTTGTGTGTCACCCTATCTAGGTGCTAGGAACTGAACTTTGGTTCCAGGAAATGAACTCTGGTCTTCCTTAAGAGCAATACAGGAACTTAACTATTAAGCCACATTTCTGGTCCATGTGCTATAAGCTATAATCTTAACAACTTGATAAATACAAGTAATAATGCACAACATATTCTCTATGAATGGAACTATAATATCCTCCAGTTACTAACTGGACATGGTTAAAAATAATTCTGCAAAATCTATGCATAAATAAATAAATATAAATATAAAGTCTTTGAAGAAATATCATATTTGAATAAATGTTAAATGAACACTAAAGACAAGCAGATAAGTGCTTTTGACTTTTGCTAGACAACAGCACAAACCCAACTCTAGTGAATATTTAGCTTTCTTTTTCAATTAGTCATGGAAAAAATGCCACCAGATTTCTGAATTCTTAGAATATTAATAACTTTAAATCCACTCTTTCTATATTAAACACACTTAATGATTAAATCATCAGGGAAGGTAGAGAATATAACCTTCCCAGCCATAGAAAGTAAAAGCCCAAAGCACACAAAAGACAACATCATGTTTTTATGAAAATAAGGTAGGCAACGTAACTTACTATTTTAAACTTTCCTATAAAATTTATGAGGCCAATTTCTGTTGAAATCAATTGTATAGTTTGTTTTCCTATCAATCTTTTTTTAATATCTATTTACTACTTCAGGTTACATCTCCATCACAGTGTCCTCTTTTCACCCCTCCCAGTCCTGCCCTCCCACCCTCTACCCCCATCCCTTCCATCACACTTCTCTGGAGTGGAATGTCCCTGCATAACAGTCCCCTGCCCCATTGCAGCAGTCATATGAGGGCCAAGAGCCTCCTCATACACTAGGGGCCTACAAGGCAGCACCAATAGGGCAAAGTGTTTCATTGACAGGAAACAAAGTCTATGTTCATGTTCCCTTTGGTGCATTCATTGTAGTATAGTTATTCTGTACTAACTATGTGGCAAAAATCATACTATAAGTGAATAGATGCCATGTGCATCCTTCTGGGTCTGGGTTAGCACACTCAAGATGAGCTTCTCTAGTTCCATCCATTTGGCTGCAAATTGCAGCCACACTTATCACCTTGTACAAAACTTAAGGCCAAGTTTATCAAAGGCCTAAACATAAGGCTGGACACACTAAATCTACTAGAAGAGAAAGTGGGGTAAATCCTCAAAACTCATAGGCACAGATGACAACTTCCTGAACAGAACACCAACAGCTCAGGATCTAAGACCAACAATTAATAAATGGGACCTCATGAAACTAAAAAGCTTCTGTAAGGCGAAAGACACTGTCATTCAAACAAAACGGCAGCCTACAGATTGGGAAAAAATCTTCACCAACCCCACATCTGACAGAGGGCTAATATCCATAATTTACAAAGAACTCAAGAAGTTAAATGCCAATAAACCAAATAATCCAATCAAAAAGTGGGGAACAGAGCTAAAGAGGGAATTCACAAAGGAGGAATTCCTAATGGCTGAGAGACACTTGAAGAGATGCTCAGCATCCTTAATCATCAGAGAAATGCAACTCAAGAGGACTCTGAGATTCCATCTCACACCTGTCAGAATGGCTAAGATCAAAAGCTCATATGACAGCACATGCTGGTGAGGGTGTGGAGAAAGGGGAACTCTCCTCCATTTCCTATCAATCATTTAGCTAATTTACTCAACAATTACTTGAGGTCCCAGGACAGTGTGTCTTTTTTTTTTTTTTCTTGTGACTTCAAACACCTTAGGTAAATTCTGACAGAGACACTCAAGAGAATTGCTGCTTCTGTGTTAGATGCAAATTAATGTCTTTCCTACCTAGTAAAATCATTTATCATAGGTAATGTTTACTCCTTGAATGAAAAAAAAAACCTCCTCTCTAATGGGCAGCTTTCTCAAGATAATAACTCAGTTTTAGACATACCAAAACAGTGGTGAGCAAACTAATTTATTATGAATAATTCATTAATGTTGTCTAGATCTCTTTAGGAAATGATCATTGTCATTTTCATAATTTATGTATTTAGAAAACACTGAATTTAAAAAGCAGTACGATTTTTTTGAAATATAAAAGATTCAATATAACCAATGACAATGACCTAATAAAAATAAAATAATACAGATTTCCTCTCATTGTAAATTTCTAAACACAAGAACATATAATCATCTACTTTAATTATTAAATTCTAACCTAGCTACCCAATATTTTATTTGCGTCCTTTTGATCTGTTGTGTTTCATCTCAGACATCAGGATTTTAAATCACTGGGAATGTTTGAGACTTATTGGTCCTTCTTTGTGTCAAATTAAAGCATAAAAGTGCAATGCAATTATTCATCTACACTAAAGCAGCACAGATTCTTTGAATATTCCAGGTAAGAAATTTGAAAGCAATCCCAACACTAAAATAAAATGTATAAAATTAAATACACCACATAATCTATATAATTATACACAGATTACTCAGAATTAGTGCTGAACAATACATGAAGAAAGAATGACTTCCTCACCTGCTGCAGGACATTACCAGAAGGAAAGACCAGTGCAATGTTTGGGTCTAAGTTGATTTGTCATCATCATTTTTTCTTGCAGCATTCTCAAAGCTATCCATCGCTGATAGGCACAAAAACTTCAGGTGCATCCCAAGGACATGTTCCTTGCTTCCTTTTCATCTCCCTTAAAATCAATACCTTTTAGTTCTGCTTTAAGTTGGTCACAATTCTTCCTTCTGTCTTCTATACACTATTATTAACGGTAGCACCTCTTTGCACTTGGCAGGAAAACCACCTGTGATCCCTCTCAAGGTGCTTTGGATCTGCTCCAAGCCAAGAGAAGACCTGATAGAGGGGAGGCAGTCTTGGTACTGGCATTGAGAGTCAAGTTGTGAAGGTCCTTTATTGATATTCCTGGTTGTGAGCCTGGTGACTCTTTGAAGGAAATGCTTTTCATAGAACATGGGAAAAGACTGAGGTCATGGCTGGCTTAAACCTTCCTGATGGCTCCATTGGCAATATGCCAACACCTCAAAGAGTAGTTCTAAGGTAGACTGCCAATACTGGTTGCTATAAAAAGGTTAAAGTCCTGAAGTCCAACACACAGAGGATTCCCTCCTCCTTATTGCTTGCTGTATCAAAAAATAATTTGAAAAGAAAGCAGAAGCGACACACACACACACACACACACACATACACACACACACACACACACACACACACACACACACACACACACGCATGCACACACACACACACCGAAAATGTCTACCATTCAGGAGCAGTGGGACACAGTCCCGAAAAATGTCTACCATTCAGAAGCAGTGGGATACAGTACCAAAAATGTCTACCATTCAGAAGCAGTGGGATACAATACCAAAAATGTCTACCATTCAGAAGCAGTGGGATACAGTAGTCAGAAACCAAATAAAAAGCAGTTTGAGGGGCTGTTGGATATTTTATGGAAAAAAGAAAATTACTTGAGCTTCAAGGTGACAAAAATGCATTTTCAAACACAGTAAGACATGAAGAACCACATGTTTTTATTGGGAGAAATGTTATTAGTCATGGAGATCCTAGAAATCATTCCAAGGGAGGCAGGGATTTGCCTTATTAAAATGTTTGCATTGGTAGGGTGGTTGCAAAGAGGAAGAACATGGGGGTGGGAGCACTGTTTCCAGAGAAGATGTGAAAGTAGAAGATGCAGAAGAATAAGCACATGGATTCAACGGAATGAACCCTCAGAGTATTAGGCAGAGAAGACAAAAAGGATGACTTGACAAGAAGATTGAAGCAGCTTTTTCAGAGGAAGCCTCCAGTCAGCTTAACACTCAGAAGTATTCTTTGCAGAGACAAATTTACTTTTAAGGAAGAGTGGGAATCTCTCCCCTGATGAGGAAGGAATTGCTGCAAGGATTATACAGCCTCACAAAGTGACTGATTGTCCCGTGGTGAGCACCGGGAGGAGGCCTCTGCTCACTTTATAACATTTAATCTTCTCAGAAAATCTATACATTCTGCAGTTCTCACAGGTTGTCCAGAAGCAAAGAGCTATTGATCAGCCATGAGTCTTCAAGTTGACTTTCATGACCTCTTTAGTCCAGAGGAAAGGGACATTCAGATATCCATTATTCTGACCTTTATCACAAAAAAGGCACTCTTGGGTGACAAGGATAGAGAATATTTCTGGTAGGAGAGAAAAAAAGATCCTGAGCTGATGCAAAACATGTGGGCAATGTCACAGTGTTTGTGTTCCATACATAAACTGTAAGAGGAGATTGGAGACATTAGATTATGTACATGGAAGGGTACAGGGTCAGACACCACTAGCTAATGCTTCTGGTCATGCTTTATGAACTTATGGGAGTTCTGGATAGGGAGCTTCATGGGTATTCATTCATTTTCAGGCTTCACCAAGATACCAGAGACTTTTCTACTCTCCAGGGTAAACAGTAGAAGAGTAAGTGAGTCAGTAGCCAGTTCCAAGAGTTATGAGACAGGGAGAGTTTTAGAAGTGCCTAAGGGTTCCATAATGGAGGCACACACACACACACACACATTAAGAAAGTCATTACTGGGGGATGACTCAGTCAGTACTTTGTTTGCTATGCAAATGATCTGAGTTCAAATCTCCAACACACCCATATAATAAGGTGGGCAGGGCTGTGCACATTTGTGACTCTAGCCTAAAATAGTAAAGAGGATGTGGAGACAGGAGTACATTCCAGAGCCCACTGGCTAGCCAGTCCAATCAAACACTGAGCTCTGGTTCAGTGAAAGATTCTATCTCAAAAAAATAAGACAAACAGATATAGAAGACACTTGATTTTGACCTCTGGCTTTCACATACACACATGCATATACATGTATGAGTGAAGAAGGACACATGCACAAACATTAATATACATATAATACATATACACATGTGGAGCAAGCAGAAAGAGAAGAAAGAGAAAGAGGGAGGGAGAGAGAGAGGGAGAGAGAAAGAACATGGATCTATATATCTTTCCTTGCAAAGCTTTGACTTCCAACCAACAGAAAAACATTAGATATTTTTATAAACTCAGTGTCTTCTGTGGCCTTGCTGGACCCTACATGGGTCTTAGCTCCTTCTTGTCTGGTGGCGTCTGAGGTTAATTAACAATGTCTAACTTTGGGCAATTTGTGGTTATGATACTCTGGCTGACAGTACCCAAATCCTTTTTTCTTTTTTTGAAAATATTTATTTATTACTTCAGGTTATATCTCCATCACAGTGTCCTCTTTCCGCCCCTCCCAGTCCTGCCCTCCCACCCTCTACACCCTATCCCATCCATCACACTCCTCTGGAGTGGAGTGTCCCTATATAACAGTCCTCCGCCCCAGTTCAGTAGTCATATGAGGGAGAAGAGCCTCCTCATACATTGGGGGCCTACAAGGCAGCACCACTAGGGCAAAGTGTCTCATTGACAGGAAACAACATCTATGTTCCTGTTCTCTTTGGTGCATTGCCTATAGTATAGTTACCCTGTACTATATGGATTTTAGCCATATAGTACTCAAATCTTGATATGATCATTTGTTCCTTCTCTTAAAAGGTACAGCAGTCATGATGTCCAAGGACTCAGAGGCTTTCTAGGGATTCACAATATCCCCTTACAATATTTTGCTGTTTTTAAATTTTTATTATTATTTTGTATTTTAACTGCATGTGTATCTGTGTACCACGTGCATGTAATACCTGCACAGACCAGAAGAGAGCTGTGAATCATGGGGAACCAAAGTTATAGACAATTGCAGGCTGCCATGCGGGTGCTAAGAATCAAACAAGGATCCCCTGGAAGAGCCATCAATGCTCTTAAACCCAGAGGAATTTCTGTAGACCTTTGTTTTGTTTTGTTTTGTTTAACAAGTTTTAAAAGTTTTCAGAGACCATGAAATCACAGATCATGAGTTTATCAAGCATTTTCAAGTTGCCCTATCCTGTCTGGCCCTAGAGATACAATTTCCACATACATTTTAGATTATCTAATCATAAGGATGTTTTACAAATTCTACTTACAAACCCCCATAATACTGACTTTTCAGTCAGCAATAGTCAAATTAATAAATTTTATGTGTAATCATTTTAATTACCCCAATATAATTGAAACTTGCTATTCCTCAAAACATCAAGTCATAACTACAATCCCTCGACGCTGTCTAAGGCATTCTACCATGAAAATTGTCTATCCTATAGATGCTAGCTTTCACTGTGCTTAAGTGAAGATATTGCAGAGTGTTTCTTTACAATTTTTATTTCTTTTACATTTAAATAAAAAAGATGACCAGAGTAAGAAATTAGATAAATTGGAAGTCATGATGTTGATTGACTATTTGGCTTCATTTTTCCTCAAGGGAAAAGACTATTTAAATGATATGAGACAATTTATTGCTGGTGTGGGATATTTTACATCCACACATGTCTACACAATCTGAAAAATGGAGCTTAGTTCAACATTTCTCAAGCACAACTACCATCTATTTTATTACTCTTCGATTCTCAGTAAAGTCTTTAAGAATTAACTCTGAGAATAGGTACATTGATAGTTCCCTCTTCCATATAAGATCATAAACGTAACCCACCCAGCACTCTTACATCTTTTTCTCAAAATGACCTAAACAACAAATCCATAATAAAATAGCTAAATGCTTGCAAACATCCTTTATAATAACTGCAAAATAGTTGGCATATATTTGACACTTAGAAAGGACTAAGATCTCTCTAGTGATGCTGGTTTTATATAACAAAACAATTCATCTGGTATTGGACATACCATTAACAATGTGAATGGGGGAAAAATCACAGGCCTCACCCCTGCATGAATAGCTACAGGCAATTAATGATGTGGGGGATTAATTCTTAGGGAGCTATAACAATTGGATGCATCTTTAGACTTTGTTTAATATTTTCCTTTAAAATCAACTCAAAATCTAGATAAAGCACTAATTTCCAGCACTTAGTTTCAATTTAGTAAGGGGTATAAATGTTTGACAGGATGAGCTATCCTCAAAACTTTCAGCCCTTTTCAAACCTGAACTAAGTTTCACATATCTGTAAATGACTTTCTCATGAACTCAATTACTGAAATATTTTTGCCCAAGGGACTATTGAGTTTGCCACTTGTTTCACACTGGAATAAAGAACTAAGCTGAATTAATTTTTTTAAGTTATACTAGAATGAAGATGTTGTCTTCAGTAGGCTTTACTTTTTTTACTTGGAATGATTTTCTTGGAGTGTTCTAGACTGGAGACATTGGAACCTTATTGGGCTCACCCAGTGTATCCTGCTTTAATGCATTTCTACTTCGTATAGAAAATAATGTAATGGAGCAAACCTGTTTGGGGGCCCAAATGAGAATGGAAAAATGGTTAAGAAAATTAATGATAACATTTGATGTTTAGTCTTTCTGTACTCAGATATTTAAATGTCCTAAGACGTTTGTAGTCAGAAGCTGAACTTTGGGGGTGGAAATTTCAGGGCTTCATTGAAGTCCTTGCTGGAACAGTTTGTGAGGCTGAATCATCTTAGTTAGCTATTATGAGTTGTTCTGGTTGTAGACTTTTGAGGAAATGGCTAATGAGGCAGTCTGCGAGGCTGGGGAGGGGACTATGATTGAGATGTAACTTGAAGAAATAAATAAATGTTAAAAGATGAAAATAATGGACATCATTGGGACATTTTCCCACCTATTGCTTATTATCTTTTCCTAGCATTCACCAACCATCACTGTCTCTTATCTCTTGTCCATCTAATAACAAAAAAGGAAAGCTTATTTTGGCTCACAATTCAGGGACTCAGTCCATCCTGGCAGAAAAGTCAGTATGGCTGGAGTTTGAGACAGTTGAATAGATTTTACTACAGTCATGAAACAGAGAGAGAAGAGTGCTGGTGCAGTGGGGACCATAGCTTGTGAATGGTACCACCCATATTGATCTGGGTCTTCCCTCCACAGATAACTAAAACTGGATAATCCCTGAGAGACACACTGAGAGTCTTGTCTCTTATTGTATTTTCTTCACCTGCTAGAAGAAAAATATTGTAAGAAGACATCATAGTCCATTAGGGCTATGCTACAACTACAATTGTTTTAATTTTTATTAATATTTTCAGATGTGGGTCAGTAGTACTATGTATGTGAAGGTCAAGAGTCACCCTAGATACTTTATAATTCATTAAATTAGCAGTTTCTGAAGTACCGGTTGAGTTGCTAGGTAAAAAATTGAGATAGTCAATGTGTGCATTGTAGCCACACCACATGCACACACACACACCCCAAAGTGTACAGAGTGTTCACACTTGCACATTCATAACCACACATACATGAACATATACACACTCATTCACACATATATATACATGCGCACACTCAAACAGGTGTTCACATACTTGAACACACATGCAATTAACTGGTAATACAATCTTCAAACAGCATTACTTTTTTCTTAGCTGTTTACTTCTCAGTTTGCCTTTCTATTTCTAAGAGGATATATTTTAGTAAAGTTTCTTTAAAATAATAAATACAATTATATGTATACAACTCTCTGTGTGCATTGCATTGTGGTGTTAGTTGTCTGCAATCATTGCTTGTAAACATTTTGGTGAATGTGCACTTGTGACAGTATGCATGAAAAGGCAGTAATTTACCCAGAATGCTCCCAATGTAAATTGTAGCAGCCAAGGCAGAAATCTAAGTATTATCTATTAATTGCTTTCCTGGACACATTAGCAGCATGCATTTTGGTGTTGGGTTTAAAAGCTAATATTTAGATATGAAATTATAATGCATATGTGCTTTAAAAATGCATACACTAAAATGTGCTAAGAGAACAAGTAACACTGACAGATCTCAGACCAACTTTATAGTGGTCTTGATCCTTTCAACATTTAAATGGCTCTTGATTGACTGCCTCATATATATGAAACATGTCAAATATTTATAATATTTTGTCATTCTATCTTTGACAGGTCCACTTAAGCCGTTTTCTCTTTATCCCCATTTCCTTTTATTTGTTTTGTTTTACTCTGTAAAGCAATTCAGCTGGCATAAGCCAGTAAAAATGTCAGAAGGCAGCAGAAATAAAAATTATAACCTTCTCGCTCCCTGAAGCAACCTTCCTATTTTTATCACACACTTCAATAGTTCAAGCTCTCTAATTTCTAGTTAAGTTGAATGCAGTAGTCATCAATATGTTTGTGAAACCATAATTTAAACCAAATTTAAACTAATCGTCTATTTCTTTTTTCCATATGGTTGAAGTTTAAAATAGAAAAGATGAAGAAGGCACAAAGGGGAAACTACATGCTGATGGGCAGTGGGATGCTCTGAGCTCTCTTCCCCCATCATTACAGCGATCTGCTCTCAGTTTCCATTAATCAGTGTTGTCAGCAGCATGCTGAGTAAAGGGGGGGCCAAGATGTCCATGTTTACCATGAGATTGTCAACAATTTGCAGCATCCTAGAATTCACCTTTCAAATGAGTGAGCTCCAATAATTACACCGTAAGCTCACTTCAGAAAGGGAGTCCAATCAGCTCAACTAACTGAGCCAACCAATGCTGATCCAGGCAAAGCCTCCATTTGTGAAAGGCTGTGCTGTTTCTCCTTTCTAAATAGGCTCTGTAGAAATTAATGATCTGAGAACTGATGTTCAGATACAGGCTTGGAAATGCTCCTAACAGTAATTTCTTCAAGGTACTTTATGAACAATGGGCCTCCAGGAGGCTCATTGGAAAGTGTGTTTAGAATGAAAAACTATGGAAAAGACGAGTGAAGAAAGAAGGAAGGTCCTAGACAACCTGAGCTCTGAAGGAAGACCCTCAGCCAACTGTCCATGACAAGCTCCCCAGAGGGAGTCCCTACAAGTGGAACCCAGGCTGTATCCCCTTCCTCACTGGATTTTGGTCTCTTGAAAATCAGGTGTTATATTAACTATGACCACTCTCTTCACTTAAGCTCCCAAGATTGATGAATGAAAGTGCTGAAGATGCCTCCAGAATTGATGAAATACATCTCTCTTTACCAAAGGTGAGACTGAATGAAACATCTACTTGAATCAAAGATCAACTCGTCTACTTGTCACATAAATTCAGTTACACTCAGCTCTTGTGCATAGAAATGCACATTTAGATGCCTTATACTATATGTTGTATTCAAAGATGCAGTGATTTGAAATCAGTCTTCTAAGAGTGATACCCACTTTCACCCTAATAAATCATACAAAATAGAATGTGGGACAGCAAGGATCCTATGTAAAAGGCCTGATGGAGTACATTGGAGTGCCATGAGCTATATGGGGGTTGCCTAAACTCTTCACTCTCATTTGTAAGCAGTGAACACAGATTTAGACCATATGTAAATAAGTATGTTTATTCTCCCATTAAAAGTTTCTTTACAGAAGTAACTTTACAACCATAAACTGATGACTCTTGAATTAGATCTTTAAATTATCCCTGCAATCAAAACACTGTCATGGACTATGGTGCCTATTAATGCGACACTTTACCTTAGCTGTGCTGCCATGTTGGGCACCAGTGCAAAAGGAAGCTCTTAGCCCTCATGACACTCATGAACTGAGGGGGCTTGATAGGTGTGGGACCCCCTTCACCTGAGAAGAAGGAGAGGAGGGAGACGGGGAAGAAGGTTGTAGGGTGCCTCAGAGAGGAGGAGGGAGGAGGCTGTGATTGAGATGTAACTTGATAAATAAATACATGTTTAAAAGAATCTGCTTTTTAAAAACATTTGTCCAGGACTGACACATATTACACAAAATTATATATGTATATTATATTATATATGCATTATTATATTTAGCTGAGAAAGAGGTAACAGGTAAAATGGGTCACTTTTGTATTTTCCTTCTTTGACATAATAATAAAGAATAATCATAAATTTGTTTTAGTGACATAGAGTCATAAATTTGAGCTGAAAAAATAGTATCTTAGGTACAATGAGTGAGGTGGCTCAGGGCTAAAGTCTCCAATGACCTTAGCTAAATCACTGGACACATCATTATAGGAAGAGAGAACCAAGCTGTGGAAATTGTCCTCTGTCTTCCATGGGTGTCTGTGGCATGCAAGTATCTGGCTCCATGCAAAAGTACAACTCAGTATCTCTTGCTTGGAATGAATAAAGACAGACCGAGCTCATGGAGAGGGCACAAAGATGAAAAGGGGGACCCAGAGCGAGCACAGTGTTGCATTTAAGTGTTTGATGGAAGTTGTACCTAGGCATATTCTACTTTTTTGTATTTAATATAGTCTTCTTAATAATCGATAAAAAACTCATAGTGAATGATCATTTATCATCAATTTGTCTTAATAAAATCAAATAAATTGAATGTTCTGCCTCCTGAAGCAAATGCAGAATTGAAAATTAAGCACTATTAAGTAGTGGGCATTTTGAAATACATGTACATTTTATGTAATATGTCATATTGAGATGTATAAAACACACTTAAACTGCTTAAACAATGACACTTCCCTACATCAAGATATTTCTTTAATAAAACTTAAATACATTGTGAATTTCCAAACCTAAATAAGCCTGAAATTTTGCTTGAAACTGAATATTATGACAAGCAGTGCCTTGTTTCAAGTTAATGAGTGAGAATGGGAACTAGAAAGGTGGCTTAGTGGTTTAGCAAACTTGCTGCTGTGTCAGGGGACCAGAGCTTGGTTCCCAGTATGCACATTTGATGACTGAAGATTCAGGAGATCTGATATCCTCTTCAGGCTTCCAAAAACACCTGCACTCACTTGCACAAAGCCAGTCAGTCACACACATACATACATGTATACACACATTCAATTTTCAAAAGCAATAATGGGATAAAATATTGTTAGTCATAGTCTCATGCTTATGTAAGTTATTTTTCTTTGCAAATTTAAGTACATTTTAAATATTTCCATTGGGTTAAAAACAATAACTCTTTTGATCTCTGTAACTTTACAAATGTGTGTTCTCTACCTATAGATGATATTTTTTAAAGTTACTAAGCTGGAATCTTTGGATTTAGAAAAAAGAAAATAGCAGATTTCAATTCAAGTCCATATTGGCATGTTTACATAACATCTATTTTATAAACATATAAATATTTTAGTGAAAAGTTTTTACTATGCTATTGTCAAGATTGACTGCCAATTTCCTGCTGTATAACTCAGTGTTACAAATAAACTTGATGTTATTTTTATTTCATAATCTGTTTGACACACATTAAATTCACCAATCCATTTTTGTAAAACTTTCTTTTGAGACAATAACTTTCAAAATATTTTTGAGAATTTCTAATATAATATTTTGATTATATTCATCCCCCTCAGCTCATTCCAGATCTGCTTCTCATTCAATGATCACCCAATTTCACGCTATCTACTGAAATGCTAACCAAAAAAATGAAGAAGCTTAGAATAGACCGAGACCTTGCTATAAAAATACAGATGATAGGCAACTTTGTCATCATACAAATCCCTTAGCAAGGGGCAGACAGTCTTAGTGATGGACTTTATTACCTGTAAGTGGGACATTTTACCTTCGCTGAGCTTCCAGGTCGGGTCCTAGAGAAAGAGGAAGCTCTTAGTCCTAATGTGACTGATGAACTGAGGGGAGCTGATATGTGGGGGTCCCCACACTGGAGGAGAAGGACAGATGGGAGAGGGAGTAGATGGTGGGAGGGTGGGATCAGAAGGGGAGGAGGGATGGAACTGAGACAGAGATGTATCTTGAATTAATAAATAAACATTATAAAAAATAAACTAAAGTACAATGAAAAAAAAAATCTAATCCAATAAGTGTTTGCTATAGAGTCTTCGATGTGTGGCCTTTCATTGACCTGTGGCCGACCAACCAGAGACCACAATCCTACAGAAAAGCAACTTTCCCTTTTGCAGAAAGTACAATGACTTATATCACCTCAGCTAAGGGTGAGTCTTCATGTCACTTCACCTTTCTATTTTTTGTCTTCCTTGAGCTTCAGCGAAGTCAATACCTGCTGTCACAATGTCTATGAGTCCAGATATGTAAATGTTCTGATTTGTCTTGAAAACACAGTTTTATTTATGTTTTTTTATATGAGGAATAATGTATTGTTTGGACAAATTCACATCTTACTCTATAAGATAAAACACTAAGACCCTGGGGAGGGTGTTGTTGGCCCCTTTGGTCATTTGATGGATAATAGAAGATCTTGTTATTTAGGGGAAGAGATTACAAACTGTTAAATGGTCTTGTTAAATAGGTTTTGGAGGTTAGACCCAGGAACTTCTCTCTTTTTTATTTTCTGTATCATTCTTTCTCTCCTATGTAGGAGTGAGCAGATGTGAGAAAAATGGGACATAGATATAATGTAGGAAATATCAAGAAAAAAGGACAGATTATTGAATAAGTCCTTATACTTTTGTATGTTAATACAATATTAATATTATATTTGGTAAATTGGTATTGATCTTGGTATATTAATGCAAAATTAAGATTGTATTGGGCTAAAACAACAGTAATGATCTTTGTATATTGATACAAAATTAAGGGTAGCGATTTGTAAAGGTATTGTACCTGCTAATGCTTAAAAATGAAATGTGAAGTTTCGACATTTTGCTACCAACTGTCATAAACTGTTTAGGATATTTAAGAAATGCAAACTAATAGTCATTCAAGCTTGTCATTTTATTAGGTACTATGACAGTCTATCACAGTTATTTTCTAAGCTAATTAGAAACCAAGTTGCTAAGAGACAAGCAACATTTGCTTTTCTAAACATAAGAGATAGATAGGGCATCATCAAACACCTCAAGAGATCTGCAGAATAAGGCATTCAAAGATGTTTTATTTTTTTTAATTTTTTTTTATTTGTTGCTTCAGGTTACAACTCCATCATATTGTCCTCTTAACCCCCTTCCCACCCCCACTCTACCACCCGCTACCCCTAACCTTTCCATCCCACTCCTCTGAAGTGGAGTGTCCCTACATAACAGTCCCTCACCCCAGTTCAGAAGTCATATGAGAGCCAAGAGCCCCCTCATACACTGGAGGCCTACAAAGCAGTACCACCAGTGAAAAGCATCTCGTTGCCAGGGAGAGAAAACTAAAAAACAAACAAACAAAGAAAAAAAAAGTCTATGTCCATGTTCCCTATGGTGCATTGGTTGTAGTATAGATATCCTGTACTATATAGCTAAAATCCTACTATAAGTGAATAGATGCCATGTGCATCCTTCTGGGTCTGGGTTAGCTCACTCAGGTTGAGCTTCACTAGTTCCATCCATTTGGTTGCAAATTGCAAAATTTCATTGTTTTTGACAGCTGAATAATATTCCATTGTGTAGATATACACAGTTTTTTAATCCATTCTTCAGCTGAGGGACATCTGGATTGTTTCCAGTTTCTAGCTATTACGAATAAGGCTGCTATGAACATAGATGAGGAAACCTCCTTTGATTCGGAGAGGAGTCATTTGGGTGTATACCCACAAGTGGTATGGCTGGGTCCTGAGGCAAAGCTATTCTAAGTTTTCTAAGGCATCACCATACTGACCTCCATAGTGGTTGCACAAGCCTGCACTACCACCAGCAATGGAGGAGAGTTCCCCTTTCTCCACACCCTTACCAGCATGTGTTATCATTTGAGCTTTTGATCTTAGCCATTCTGACAGGTGTGAGATGGAATCTCAGAGTCGTCTTCAGTTACATTTCTCTGATGATTAAGGATGTTGAGCATTTCTTCAAGTGACTCTCAGCTATTACGGATTCCTCCTTTGTGAATTCTCTATTTAGCTCTGTTCTCCATTTTTTATTGGATTATTTGGTTTCTTGGCATTTAATTTCTTGAGTTCTTTGTAGATTTTGGATATTACCCCTCTGTCAGATGTGGGGTTGGTGAAGATTTTTTTCCCAGTCTGTATGCTGCCATTTTGTTCGAATGACATCGTCTTTTGCGTTACAGAAGCTTTTCATTTTCATGAGGTCCCACTTATTTATTGATTGTTGGTCTTAAGACCTGAGCTGTTGGTGTTCTATTCAGGAAGTTGTCACTTGTGTCAATGAGTTGGAGAGTTTTTCCCACTTTTTCTTATAGAGATTTAGTGTGACTGGCCTTATGTTAAGGTCCTTGATCCACGTGGACTTAAGTTTTGTACAAGGTGATAAGTATGGGGATCTAATTTCATTCTTTCACAAGTGGACATCCAGTTGAACCAGCACCATTTATTGAAGATGCTGTCCTTTTTCCATTGTGTGGTTTTGGCTTCCTTGCCAAAAATTAGGTAGCCATAGGTGTTTGGGTCCACTTCAATTCAATTCCATTGATCTACTAGTCTGTTTCTATACCAGTACCATGCTGTTTTTACTACTATTGCTCTGTACTACAGCTTGAACTCTGGGGTGGTGATACCTCCAGATTTTTTTTTATTGTACAGGATTGATTTAGCTATTCTGGGTTATTTGTTGTTCCATATGAAATTGAGAATAGCTTTTCCCAGGTCCATAAAGAATTCTGTTGGTATTTTGATAGGAATTGCATTGAATTTATATATTGCTTTTGGCAGGATGGCCATTTTTATTATGTTGATCCTACCTATCCATGAGCATGGGAGATCTTTCCATCTTCTAAAGGCCTCTTCAATTTCTTTCTTCAAGGGCTTGAAGTTCTTGTTGTACAGGTCCTTCACTTGCTTGGTTAGAGTAACCCCCAGGTATTTTATATAGTTTGTGGCTATTGTGAAGGTGGTTGTTTCCCTTATTTCTTTCTCAGTCCAGTTGTTTGTTGTATAAAGAAGGGCTTCTGACTTTTTTGAATTAATTTTGTATCCAGCTGCCTTGCTGAAGGTGTTTATCAGCTGTAGGAGTTCTCTGGTGGAATTTTTGGGGTCGCTTATGTATACTATCATATCATTTGCAAATAGGGATAATTTGACTTCCTCGTTTCCAAATTGTATCCCCTTGATCTCTTTTGGTTGTCTTATTGCAATAGCAAGAACTTCAAATTCTATATTGAAGAGATATGGTGAAAGTGGGCATTCTTGTCTGCCCTGAGTTTAGACGAAATGCTTAAAGTTTCTCTCCATTTAATTTGATGTTGGCCACTGGCTTGCTGTATATTGCCTTTATTATTTCTAGGTATGGTCCTTTTATGCCCATTCTCTCCAGAACTTTTAGCAGGAAGGGGTATTGGATTAAGTCAAATACTTTTTCTGCATCTAGCGAGATTATCATGTGTTTTTTTTTTTCTTTCATCTTGTTTATATGGTGAATTACATTGATAAACTTTCGTATGTTGAACAATCCCTGTATTTCTGGGATGAAGCCTACTTGATCATGGTGTATGATACCTTTGATGTGTTCTTGAATTCTGTTTGCCAGTATTTTTTTTTAAGTATTTTTGCATCTATGTTCATGAGGGGGATTGCTCTGAAGTTCTCTTTCTTTGTTGAATCTTTGTGTGGTTTAGGAATCAGGGTGAGTGTGGCCTCATAGAATGAGTTTGGCAGTGTTCATTCTGCTTCTATTTGGTGAAAGAGTTTGAAGAGTATTGGTGTTAGCTCTTCTTTGATGGTCTGGTATAATTCTGTGCTAAAACCATCTGGCCCTGGGCTTTTTTTGGTTGGGAGATTTTTAATGACTGTTTCTATTTCCTTAAGGGTTATAGGGCTGTTTAATCTGTTAACCTGATCTTGATTTAGCTATGGTAGGTGGGCTCTATCCAGAAAATTGTCCATTTTGCTTAAGTTTTCAAATTTGGTGGAGTATACATTTTTAAAGTAGGACCCAAATATTCTCTGGATTTTCTCAATGTCTGTTGTTATTTCTCCCTTTTCATTTGTGATTTTGTTGATTTGGGTGTTTTCCCTCTGCCTTTTAGTTAATTTGGTTAGGGTCTGTCTATTTTGTTGATTTTCTCAAAGAACCAACTCTTGGATTCTTTGATTCTTTGTATAGTTCTTTTTGTTTCTAAGTTGTTGGTTTCAGCCCTAAGTTTGATGATCTCCTGCCTTCTGCTCCTCTTGGGAGTGTTTGCTTCTTTTTTTTTTTTTCCAATTCACCCAGTTTAGCTGTTAATTTGCTAATATGAGCTGGCACAATTTTCTTTTTGAAGGCACTTAGTGCTATGAACTTTCCTTGTAGCACAGCTTTCATTGTGTCCCATAGGTTTGGGTATGTTGTGTCTTCATTTTCATTGGATTTTAAAAAGTCTTGATTTCCTTCTTTATTTCTTCCCTGAACCAGTATTCATCCAGTAAAGAGTTGTTCAATTTCCATGTGTGTGTAGGCTTTCTGTTGATTCTTTTGCTGTTAAAGTCCAGCTTTATTCCATGGTGGTCTAATAAGATACAAGGGGTTATTTCAATTTTCTTGAATCTATTGAGGCTTTCTTTGTGTCCAACTCTATGGTCGATTTTGCAGAAGGTTCCATGTGGTACTGAGAAGAAGGTGTATTCTTTTGTTTTGGTGAAACGTTCTGTAGATATCTGTTAGGTCCATTAGGTTCATGAGCTCTGTTAGTCTCATGATTTCTCTGTTTGGCTTCTGTCTTGATGATCTATCCATTGTTTTGAATGGGGTGTTGAAGTATCCCACTACTAATGTGTGGGGATTGATGTGTGATTTAAGTTTTAGAAGCTTTTCTTTTACAAATGTAGGTGCGTGTGTATTTGGGGCATAGATGTTCAATATTGAGATGTCCTCTTGATGAATATTTCCTTTAACGAGTATGTAATGCCCTTCTCTGTCTTTTTTTATTAACTTCAGTTGGAAGTCTATTTTGTTTGATATTAGGATGGCTACTCCAGGTTGCTTCCTGGGTCCATTTGCTTGGAAAACCTTTTCCTAGCCCTTTACTCTAAGATAGTGGCTATCTTTGTTAGTGAGATGTGTTTCTTCCATGCAGCAAAATGATGGGTCTTGTTTATGGATCTAATCTGTAAGTCTGTGTCTTTTTATTGGGGAACTGCGTCCATTGATGTTGATGGATATTAGTGAACAGGGCTTGTTATACCCCATTATTTTGATATAGGTGGTCGTCCTGTGCTTCTTTTGGTTTAGTTGCTGTGGAATTTTCTATTTCCTCTGTTTTCTTGGGTGTAGTTATCTTCTCTGGGTTGGAGTTTTCTTCTAGGATCTTCTGTAGGGCTGGGTTTGTGAGGAGATATTGTTTAAATTTGATTTTGTCATGGAATATCTTGTTTTCTCCATCTATGTGGATAGAGAGTTTTGCTGGGAATAGTAGTCTGGCTGGGCACCTATGTTCTCTCAGGGCTTGTAGGACATCTGTCCAGGCTCTTCTAGCTTTTATAGTTTCTGAGGAGAAGTCAGGTGTAATTCTTATGGGTCTGCCATTATAAATTACTTGACCTTTTTCTTTTACAGCTTTTAATATTCCTTCTTTGTTCTGTACATTTGGAGTTTCTATTATTATGTGGCGGGAGGAGTTTCTCCTTTCTGATCTAATCTGTTTGGTGTTCTGTAAGCCTCTTGGATTTTTATTGGCATCTCTTTCTTTATGTATGGGAAGTTTTCTTCTATGGTTTTGTTGAAGATATTTCCTGAACCTTGGAATCAGGAATCTTCTCTTTCCTCTATGGCTATAATTCTTAGGTTCCGCCTTTTCATTGAGTCCTTGATTTCTTGGATGTAATGGGTGAGAGATTTCTTATCTTTCTCATTTTCTTTGGATGTTGTACTGATTTCTTCCATCGAATCTTCCATGCTTGAGATCCTGTCTTCCATCTCTTGTATCCTATTTATGATACTCATATCAGTAGTTCCTGTTCTCTTCCCTTGCTTCTCCATTTCCACTCTTAACTCTTACTGTGTTTTCTTTATTGTTTCCATTTCCATTTTCATATCTTGAATGATTTTGTTTGCTTTGTACATTTCCAGCTCGAATTTGTGTGTCTTTGCCTGGAAATCCTTCATTGCCCTGTGTTTTTCCTGTTCAAGTTGATCCACTTTGGCTTGGAGCTCTCTAATGGTATTACCCATTGCTTTTGCTTGTGAAATTGTGGATTCTTTGAATTCCTTTATAGATTTAAATTCTTCTTGAAAGGACTCTATCACTTTCCATAATATAGAATTGCAATCGTTTTCATGTGTGTCAGCTGTGGTGAGGTGGTCAGGATTTGATGTACTAGCATAGTTGTGATTTGTTGGAGTCATATCTCCCTGACTTCTGTTGTTTCTCTTTTTTCTCTGATCTTTAGCCATTTGGTTGTTCTTAGCTGTCTGCTCCTGTTGTCTTCTTGGCTTGGATTCAAAGGGGGCGCTTTGGTGTAGCAGTCAAATTGCTTGGCAATCTGTTGCTTTCTACTGGCTGTATGGGGCCTTTTGTGGAGGTTTTCAGTGTGCCTCTGAGAACTCACCCCTTCCTGTTTTGTCCCAGTTGGGGACTCAGGTGAGGGGTTGTGATGGTGATGTGCTCCTGTAGATTCCTGGGATCCAACTGGTCTTCCTATAGATGACAGTGCAGGTTGGCAGGCCTCAGGATGTTGGGTGGGGTTGAGGCTCCCCTGCAGCTTACATGTTGGACCATGTTTGTGGTCCTCCCTGGATGCTCACAGGGGGTTCTCAGAGTCAATGAGCATCTAATATCCAGATGCACTGTGAGCTGGTGCAGCCTATTCCCAAACAATGAGGAATGGCCTGGGATTGTTTCACTGTTTCCAATTCAGTGTTCTCTATGCTGCATACTGAGTGTTCAGCCTGCAGTGGCTCTGGTGGTATGATCCTATGTGCCCAGGCCTAGATTCTGTGGACTCTGGAGGTCCCCAAGGAGTCTGAGAGAACCTGACTCCAAGCCTCATATATCTGGGCTTTCCACAATACAGCTGTGGGTCCCCTGGCTGCTGGACTGCCACATTTTGGAACTGTCAGCCTCTGCACGCTGCTGCCACTGCCGCCGCTCCCACCATGTGCAGTCACCAAATAGCTTTAAGCCTGTGTTGGGTGTGGGGGGCCCCAGTAGGCTGGTGACTGACCCTGTGTGTGGTCCTAATCTGCCCGCTGGGTATTAGAGTTGATCTTACCAGGTGTCTCTCCTGGTGGGGGTTCCCAATTCCCGGATTCAGGGGCTTCTGTGTCTGAGAGAGCGGTGGGGGGGAAGTGGGACAGCTTTCCCAGGGACTTTTAATGGTCCCTGGGTAGCTGGGAGCAACCCCAGAGTGTCCAGTCACTCAGATTTTTGCACAGAGTCTTACAACTCTGTGGTTTTATGGCTGTTTTCCCGAAGTTTGAAATGCATCTGCACGGGCCATGGCCATCTTGGATCCCCCCAAAGTTGTTTTCTTAACTTAATATTTTTTGATATCGAGACATGTCAGCTCTTGACAGCACCCCCTACTCTACCTCAAGTAGAAGATGAACATCAAAGAATCTCCAGTGGGAGATGGTTGAATTAGTGGCAAGCCTATATCTCTTGGCAAGAAAAACCCCTTGCTTCAACTGTAGACGGAATGCTGTCCAAAAAGGACAAAACTTGGAAGCAGGTAAGTCGACAACCTAGCTCTGCCAATACAGGGTAGGCAAGTCCTTCATAATTCCTGCTATACAATCAATGTCTGTCAGAGAAATGGGGCCCAGCGGGTGAAGATTGATGATGTAATGTATGGAGAGAAAATGGGAACTGTCCAGGCAGCCACTGGTATGTCATTTCTTAGTTTTGGAAGCTGCAGGCCCTGTACTTCCTATATAATCAGATATATTTATTTCTCTCAGGTCTCTGAAGTGGTTGAAGAATAGATAGCTAGAGTCTCATAGTTAAATTTTGAGTTGTTTAGGAATCAAAAGGGTATTCTGAATCTAAGAAGATGGTTTTAAAATTGTGATGCAACTTAGTATGAAAGCTGAGTTAGAAATAGAACTTTAAACTCATGGAGATGGTTAGATTGTGGAATGTTAAAGTCAGGTGCCAAGTACATATGGACTGGACATTGGGAATATATGCTAAGCCATATAACTCTCATAATTGTGGCCTAATTACCTCTGTTGTTTTTTATTGTATTAATTATTATAAGAGAACGAGCCATTTGTTGGACTGAAAGGGGGAGCTGTTGGGGGTAAAGAGATATACCTTAAACTTATAAAAAAGGGAAGAGGATGGGAGGGTGGGACTGGAAGGGGTAGTAGGGTGGGGATTGTGATTGAGAACTTGAATAAATAAAAAATAAATTATAAAAAATAGTAAAAACAATGTGTTTCTAAAGAAGACTTATAACTACTTCTGTAATATGATATATTTATATTATCACACATCATTAGAGATTGGTGCATATATGAACAAAGCTGTGCATTTTGCATTTATCTTTGTAATTACATATAAAGTAGTCCCTTCAGATATTTCTTTAAAATTTAAGTAGTTCTGCTACATGCTAATAAAATTTTATTGAACCATGTGCAGTGGCTCATTCTTTTAATCTTAGTCATCTAAGGTTGGGACAAGATGATCTTGAATTTGAGGCTAAGATTGACAGGTTATGAAAACCTGACTAATAAGAAAATATTGAACAATTTTAAATACCATTCACTATGTTGGGTAATTAAAAATTAATAATGCATACAGTAGGCCAAATTTGATCCTCAGAGATCATTACTCTATAGGTTACTGTAATTACTCTATAGTCATTAGAAAATTATAGTAAGGAACTGTTGGTGAGTCTGTGTATCAATAAATGGCATAAAAATTTATGAGTACATGTGTGATGTATTTCTTCAGTTCTAGTAAAAACTATATATGCTTGTGTCATCTGTAAATTGTATGAGTCCATATGTGTATTAATTTCTCTTCTGTTTGAATTCAAAATAGGTATTAAATAATGTAAAGAAAATAGTCCATTACAAAGATTGCATAAGAGTGGATATTCAATTTGGACAGAGAGGAAAAATGATTACATTCCATAATATGACAAATATCGTGAATACTATACTGAAAATGGATGTACAAAATTTTGTATACAATTACAGAACTGGATTTTTAAGTGATATTTTAAAGCTTGGAAACAGATTTTCCTTATATTGATGAAGGCATTTAATAGAAACACTAACTTTCTTTCTCACCCATGTCTCTTCAATTCTCTTCACAGAAAAGAAATAACAAGACAACAAAATAAAATCTTGAAAATTTGTGGTAATTGTACTGAAAATATCTTAAAAGACATATTTGATTGGACTTAAATTTTATTTTCTCTTAAGTTTTTGTATCAAGTACCCCACAGGAAGTGTTAAGTATAAGTAAAACATACAAAAATTTGTTCCAGAAGAGTCAATTAATTAATATTTAAAAATTTACATCAATTGAATATAAACTCATTCTCATGAAATAAATAAAAAGATAGCATTAATCTTTTCTGCTTTTTATAATATTCAGGTATATAAAATGGAAATCAACCATAGAACTCAAAAGTGAAATATAAAATGACCAGACCTAAACTTAGAAAGAAAAAAAAGGGTTTTTCTCTTATGTTGAGGTTAGCATTTAGTGTATATGTACATGTATATATGTACTTAGGTATAAGTGTAGGTAAAGTCTAAAAATCTAGAAAAAAAAACAAGACAGTGTAATATTGGATGAGGAAAAAGAATAGGAGTGAGCCAACAAAAAAAAAGAAAAGGAAAGGAAAAAAGAAAAGAAACAGAACAAGAGTCAGGGAAGGTCAACAAGGGAGTAAGTAGCTAGAGAGTAAAGGAGATGGCACAAAAAAAGATTGAAAATAAACACTTTCCTCAAGTATATTTTAAAAGAATATAACAAATAATGCTGATTAAAAATTAAAAACATTTTAAAATGAGGAATATGCATTGAGTGATAGACTTATATTTGCCCAGATTTCCTATTATGAATAAACATGTATTCTCATAGACAGTCAACCAATTTTTGTTGATAACCACAAATATCTGTAAGTTCAAATGTCATTCTAACCCAATATATTCCTCCTCCTCAAATCTTTAATTGTATGGTAATTAAGTCAATATCATGAATAACACTGAAAAATAAGACATAGTATAAGAAGTTGAACATCCCTGTCAGTATATTTAAAAAAAAGATAGTTAAATGGTTTGTGTAACTGTTGCTAATTGCAGTACATTCTGATTTATCAAACTGCTGTTGATATAGGCTCTCTGGAAACAAGGTCTTGTCTTTCATTTCAAATGTTATTAGTCTCCTAATAGTAACTTTTGTTTCTGTTAATCTGTTCCACAAGAAAAGAGGAATACTTCTAAACATAATATAAGCTTAGAGACACTACCTGTGATGGCTGAATCTTCATTCCCAACAAGACTGGACTTAGAATTCCCAGGGGCATTTAATTTCTTCAATTCCTTATATATTTTGGATATTAACTCTCTGTCAGGTTGGTGAAGATGTTTTCCTAATCTGTAGGCTGCTGTTTTCTCCTATGAGATTGTCTTTTGCCTTGGAGGAGTTTTTCAGTTTCATAAGTTCCCATTAATTATCTGTTGATCTTAGCACCTGAGATATTGGTGTTCAGTTCAGAAATTTGTCTCCTGTACCAATGCTTTCAAGTGTATTCTGCATTTTCTCATCTATTAGATTTAGTGTATCCAGTTTTATGTTGAGTTCTCTTTGATCCACTTAGACTTAAATTTTGTGTTAGGTGATAAATATGAGTCTATCTGCATTTTTCTATATGCTGACATCCAGTTAGATTTAAATAATGTATCTCTCTGATTATGCCTGTGTAGGAGTATGGATATCTAGAAAAGATCATGCTGAATGGGATAACTCAGACCCAAAAATTATACATGATATGTACTCACTTATAAGTTGATATTAACTATATAGTACAGGACAAGCATGCTACAATCCACATACAAAAAGAGGCTAAAGAACTAGGAGGGTCCAAAGGAAGACTCTTGAATCTCTCAGAAGACAAAATAAAATAGACATCTGAAGTAGATGAAGAGAAGGAACTGGGTGGGAGAGGGGGTGGGGAGGGGAAAAAGGGTGGGGATCAGGTGTGGAATATTGGGAGTGGGAGGTAGTAGGATTGGGAGAAAGAATGGAAACTAACTGGGGGAATCTCTCAGACAAGCTGGAGACCTGTGACAGGCAGGCTCCTGGGTGTCTATGGGGTGACTCTAGCTGGGACTTCTAGCAGTGCAGGACATGGAGACTGAAGTTGCCACTGGCAGGCCTACCAGTGGAAAGAGGGGGACAACAACCAACCCACAAAGCCTTTGACCCAAAATCTACAAAATCTACCTTGCCTTCAAAATGTGCAGGAATAAAGATGGAGCAGAGATTGAGGAAATGGCCAACCAATGACTGGCCCAATTTGAGACCCACCCCACAGGTGAGATACAACCCTGGACACTATCAATGATGCTCTGCTATGCTTGCAGACAGTAAGTAGCCTAGCATAACTGTCCTCTCAGAAGCTCCACCCAGCAGCAGATTGAAACAGATGCTGAGACCCACAGCCAAACTTTGGATGGAGATCTAGGAGTATCTTGTGGAAGAGTTGGGAGAAGGAGAGAGGCAGCCAAAAGGGATGAGAATCACATAAGAAGAGCAACAGAGTCATTAACTTAGGCCCATGGGGGCTCACAGAGAATGAACCACCAACCAAAGAACATGCATGGACTAGACCTAGACCCCCTACACTTATGGAGCTGCTTCTTCAAGTGAGTCCCATGTATATTGGAGCAGGGGCTGTCCCTGACATGAACTTTGTTGCCTTCTGTTAGATAACTTTCCTCTAGCTGGGGCGCCTTCTTTGGCTTCAGTGGAAGAGGATGTGATTTGTCCTGATGTGACATGATGTCCTGGTACAGGTTGGTGACAGAGGGTTCCCTTCTCTGGGAAAAAGGGGAGGGTGGGAGGGGGATAGAGGGTGAGAAGATAGGGCTGGCAGGAAAGGAGGGCATAAAGTGAGTAAATAATTAAGGAGAAAAAAAAAAAGAATTTCCAGGGCATGTCTTGGGAGTGTCTGGGACTGTGTTTCTAGACAAGTTTAACAACTGGTGTAGATGGAATCATGTCTGGATTCCAAATTGGATGAAAGTGGGAAGGGATAAAGTGAGCCACCAGCATTCACCTCTTTCTGCTTAGCAGGTGGGAATGGCATTTGACCAGCAAGCAAACAGGGCTACTCCTCCATGGTGATAAATAAAAGTAGACCTTTCTTTCCTTGGCTGATTTTTATCAGGAATTTTCCCAAAGCAAGGAGAAAATACATAGGGAAAATTATACTCTGCTATGTTTACAGACAGGATCATATGATAACTGCTCTCTGAGAACCTCCATGCAGCAGAGGATCCAAATAGAGGTAGAGACTCTTGGCCAAAGTCAAATGAGAGGCAGAATTAGGAATATTTTGTGGAAAAATGGGAGGAAGGATAAAAAGTCTCAGAGGGGGACAAGAATTTCACAAGAAGACCAACAAAGACAACTAACCTAGGCCTGAGGGGGCTCACAGAGACTGAACCACCAAGCAAGGAGCATGCATGAATTGGACCTAGGCCCCCTACACATCCGTAACTGATAGGCAGCATGTTCTCATGTGGGTCCCCAAGTAAGTAGAGCAGGGGATCTAAAATGAAAAAACAAATAAACTTAAAATTAAAAAATGAAGGGTAAACAAAAACAAACAAAAGTTTACCTATGATCTCCTTCCTTCCAATGGTGTTTACATTCCAATAAGCTTTGGAGTGTTGACATTAGGACAGTTTCTTTACACTAACTAAACTAGATATTATATCTCTTAGAATCACCCTCACATGATTCTATGCAAGTGGTGAACCATACAATTCAAACAGTTTTCTTGGATGCAAGATGTGCTTACTTGGTAAAGGCCCTTGCCTCCAAGATTGACTACCTGACCCTGGAATTCATATGGTGAAAAAGAGGGCTGACTCACACATGTTTCCTGTGGATGGTGTACACATATGTACATACACTTATACACAATAAATAAATAAATTCTAAATGTAAAAAAAAAAATCTACTCTTAAATGAAAGGCAGTCAAATTACTCAACATCTACTACTAGCCAAGTCCAGAAGTTGAATTTTTTGTTGTGGCTGCCCATATTTTACAAGTTACAAAAATTTACCCTTGACATTGCATATGGCTTGACTGCCATCTGGACTCATAGTCAGTGTATTTCTTTCCTGGTTTTAATACCTAAGTCATATTTATTTTCACTAACACTCTCAGTTCCAAATGACTTTCAGAAATACAACATCAGAAATTAACATGCTTTAATCATCAAAGTATAATATAAGGTACATAAAAGCAATTTATTCCAATTACTACTTGAAAAGTTTTCACCAGCTTTGTGTGCAGTTCATCAAATCATGATTTTTTAAATTAGAGAGAAAAAAAGTAAATGAACATCCACCTTCATGCACTTAGAAATCCGCTAAATTATTTTTACATTTCATATTTCACCTCACTTAAAAGTTTACAAATAATTATCCAAATCCAAAGTACAAACTGTCTCTGCTGCTAGGAAATGTCCTACAATATACATTACTTGAACACATTATTAGAGCAATGACATATTCATAATTTATTAATGAGTCAGTTGTAGACTCCAGTAATAACACAAAATTGTATGTAATACACTTGGCTGCTTCACAACAAAGGACTTAATATATTTAAGAGAACAGATGGAATGTTTTCTCAGAGAACTAGAACTAATTCTGAATAAAATAATTTAAATTCTAGAAAACGTTGGATAACACTGAAATTTGAAACTCAGTATGTTTTATCAACTTGAACTTCATTGAGGAATGTTTTAGATAGGTGAAAGGAGATACTAGTGGGATGGTGCTCTGAATGAGAGCTTAACCTTTCTTGCAGATGACCTGAAAACAGTTCTCAACACCTAGGACAGAGATACACAACAGCCTGAAAACCAGCTCCAGGAGACCCAATGCCTCTCACCTCCACAGGAACTAACACACAAAAACCCACACAAGGGCTGGGTGTGGTGGCACATACCTTTAATCCTAGCGCTTGGGAGGCAGAGGCAGGCAGGATCCTTGTGAGTTCAAGGCCAGCCTGGTCTACAAAGTGAGTCCAGGACAGTCAAAGACACACAGAGAAACCCTGTCTCATAAAACTAAAAAACAAAACAAAACAAAAATCCCACACAAGGACACATACATACACACACACACGCACACATATACATAAACACATGATTTTAAAAGTAAAATAAGCTTGTTAAAAATTCATTTAAAAGAAAACATGCTCTAGGATACCCAAATAGAAACACAGGTAAGTATACACACAAACAAAGCAATATCAGCACCAGCAGGTATTACACACGTTTGAGAAATATGAGTATAATTTAAAGCCATATTTAAAAATAATAATAATAAGATATTTAATGAGGTTGGTGAGAGATACCTCACTTGATAAAGCCCAAGTAGAATAACTTGACAGCTTTGAACCTGGCTCAGAGTTTATGATTTTGATGTACTGTCATGAGGAGTAGATTTTGAATTCCAGTGTTCAAGTCAGGTAGCTCAAAACTACCAAAGGATCTAGTGATCGCTTCTGACCTCTGTAGGAGGCAACTATGCATACAATGTACATATACATGTATTTGTGTCTGTGTGTGTATATATATATATACATATAATATATATATATATATATTAAAATTTAAGAATCAAGGGATTTTTCTTGCCCAGAGACAGGCTTGCCACTAATGCAGCCATCTCCAAATGGAGATTCTTCAATGCTCATCCTGTACTTGGAGTAGAATAGGGGGTGCTGTCAGGAGCTGACATGTCTCAATATCAAAAAATCTTAAATTAAGAAACCTTCTTTGAATGCCAAATTCAACAGATCTCTTGAGGTTTTTGAAGACCACCTCTTCATCTTCATATATTTGGATAAGCAAATGTTGCTTGTCTCTTAGCAACTTGATTTCTGGTTAACTTAGAAAACATCTGTGGTAAACTATACTAGCACCTAACCAAATAACATGTTAAATTGACTATTAGTTTGCATCTCTTAATTATCCTAAACAGTTTGTGGCAGTTGCTATCGAAAGGTCAAAACTTCACATTGCAATTTTAAGCCTTACCTAGGTACAATACTTTAAAAAGGGTTAACCATCAATATGCAAATATCAATCCTGAGGCAGCCAAATATAATCTTAATTTTGTATCAATATACAAAGATTGATACCAGTGTATCCAAATACAACCTTAATTTTGTATCAATATACAAATATATAAGAGCATATTCAATAATCTGTCCCTTTTTCTTTATCATTCCTATATTATGTTTAGGATCCCAATTTTTGTGTGTGTGTCTTTTACCCCCTACATAGGAGAGAAGGAAGAAGAGAGAAAAGAAATAGAGAAATCCCTGGGTCTAACCTCTGAAACCTATTTAAGAAGACCATTTAGCAACTAGTAACCCATCCCCCTAAATAACAACAAACATCTATAACCCATCAAATGACCAAAGGGAGAGGGTAAAATAAATAAATAGACAAGAAGAAGTTATTTGAATAAACAAAAAATATAAGATTATATTAAAAGCAGACAAAGAAAAACATAATAAATAAATATGATTGAAAGATAGGTGATAGATAGAATATTTAATTAATTATCAGCTTTTCAAAATATCACCAAAACAATGGAAAATTAATAAGTGTGTATCTGTGTGCTTACATTTTAGCCACTATGACAAAAGAACAGACTAATTTTGGCTCATGTTTTCAATTTTTGGGCTACTGTGTTTAGGAAGTTGTGGTAGAACAGAGATGCCTCTGTAGTGATGACTAGAAAGCAGAGAGACTGAATGTCTATGGCAATGTTCTTACTTCATTCCCCATTTTAATTCTATCCAGGCTCTACCCTAAGGGAATGGGGCCCACATTCAGGGAAATTCCCAAGGTAAGATGTTCTCTACAAATGCCCTCACAGAAATGCCCAAATGAACTTTCCAGGTAACTTTTAAACCCAATCAAGGGGACCATCAATATCATGTCTCATAATAGTTAAATGTTGACTTGTTGCCTTGCTGAGCCCTGATATGAGAGTTTGTGCCTAGTCTTATTGTAAGTTGTTTCATTGTTCCTTACAAAGAGCTTCAGGGGGTGGTGGTGCATGCTTTTAATCCCAGCACTCAGGAGGCAGAAGCAAGCAGATGTCTGTCAGTTCACAGCCAGCATGGTCCACAATTTGAGTACTAGGACAGCCAGTTACACAGAGAAACCCTGTCTTGAAAAAACAAAACAAACAAAAAAAGCCAAGAACAAAATAAAAATCAAAAAACAAAGGGTTACGTTGACACAAAGTTAAACAATGTTTAAGACTTTTGTTGTAAAACATGCCTTTCATAAGGCAGCAGTCACTCTATAGGATCAGATCTCACAGCCTGGAGAGATCAGGCCATGACCCTACAGCTTTCTCTGGGACAGAGAGCTAAAAATCAGTCTGTACGCATGTCTCACAAAGCATGGTACCTGGTTCTTCAATGTTCTTTGTCAAGTGCATTATGCTGAACTAAATCATGTTATTTGAGACTTTCATTGTTTAAGAAATTTGCTCAGGGAGATTTTCTTTTCTTCTTTTTTTTTCTCTCTCTCTCATATAATATATCCCCATATCCCCAGTGCAGTTTCCCCTGCCACTCCTCCCAGCGCACCCCCCCCACCTTTTCTTTCCCCCAGATTCACTACTCCTCTGTCTCCTTTTAGGAAACAGGATTCTTTGGGATATAGACCTTACCCACCATAACAAATTACAGTAAGACTATGCACAAACTATCATATCAGGGCTGAGCAAGGCATCTCAGAAGAAGGAAAAGGGTCCCAAGAGCAGGCAAAAGAGCCAGAGACACCCCCAGTCCCACTGTTAGGACTCCGACAAAAACACCAAGCTAATGACCATAATGTATTTGTGGAGGATGTAGTACAAACCTATGCAGGCTGCCTGATTAAAGCTTCAGTTTCTGTGATACCCTGTAATTCCTGCTTAGTTCATCTGTGGGCTGTGTTCTCCTGTGTCCACTATCCCTCTGGATCCTACAGTTTTTACTCATCCCTCCACTACCTTGGGGTTCCCTAAGCCATGAGGAGAATGATCCCAGTGGGGATCTACAATTTTGCCTCTCTCTTTCCACCTACTGTTTGGCTGAGGGTTTCTTTGTTTTACCAAGATCTAAAAACAGAAAAAGTGACCCTGAGCTTCAGTAGCGAGGTGAGTGCTACCATGTCAATGGCCTTTATGTGTGGAAAAATAATTGGCCCATAATTCGTATCACACACAAAACAAGTATACACCTGTATGATAGATGTAAAGATAAGAAAACAAACTATTATGTGTTTGCAGATGGTTTTCAAGAGAGAAAATGAATAATATTTAATACTCTGATATTAAGTAATATACGAGGAAAGACAATGAAGCTCATTAACGGGGCTAAAGGTGGCCCAACTCATGATAATGTGGCTATGAACTGTAACATCCATTCTCCATATCATTAACACTATAGTAAACTAATCAGTCTTGCAGAAGTTCCATAGAAGTTGCAGCACTTTTCATGAACTTTAACTTATGTATCTGACAAAATAGTCAAGGCACTTTGTAATCATTTATCAATCAAGAGAGCAAGGATACAGAAAGACAACCTAAGGAAAGACTACACGAAAAGTTAGAAATATGAAGAAAGAAGTTAGCTCTAGCTCTAGAGGATTTGACAACCTCTTCTGACCTTGACACCTGCATACCCATGACACATACAAAGAACACACATACCCTTACAAAGTAATAAAACCAAAACAAACATTATACATATACTGTATACATAAAACTGTAAAACAGGGGCAAGAACAACAGTATCTCTATAGGGAACAATAGTCAGCAAGTCTCAGAAACATTAAATTTTAATTTCATTTGAACAAATAAAAATATGAAAGGCATTATTTAGTAGTAAATTTCTGAAGAGTAGTTAGTTTGTGAAGAAGGATGTTGTCATGTGAAGGAAGGATTCACTTGGTTTAGTGATATTGACAATATTTCTGATTCTTTGTCTGGATGTCGATGACAGGGCTGTGAATGTTTTGTGAAACATTCAGACATGCTTATAGAATGAAGTTCAGTGTTATGAACTTATTAAAAGTTTTAATCGCAAAGGCAACCAACAAAGTTATCTGTATTTTTAAACCTGTATTTTTCTTTTGTTAAAAAACAACTCAAAAATGTATCAATTAAATAAAATAAAATATAAAATTTTAGAAAAATATCACAATAATACTATACAATTCAATTATATATTTCAATGTGGTAGAAAATGACTGCAGAAACAGAGAGCAAGCTCAAATATATTCATTACGACCAATATGCATTTCTTCAAAATCAGGGAAATTTTTAAACCAATTATGGACAGTACATTCATTATTTGAGCAACTTAATTGAATAAGCTGTCACTTTAAATGAAAGATGAGAATTTTTCTTTATTGCCTGTATTTAAATTGCTCCAAGCAATAGTATCTTTTGTTTGGGTCTGAGTTTGGTCATGATTGTTTTATATTTAGTAAGAAGTAAAAACAATCCTTTTCTTTTAATGACCTACATTTTAAATTAAAACAATAAAAAAAAACCCAAGTATATAGAGCCTCGGCTACCTGAAGATTTAAGCAGATTGAAGTCGTCAGTAATTTTAAGAATATTTTGAATCAACCATTTTTGTTCTTTTATTGAGGGCTGAATAGAAAATTTCTCTATAATTGGGTGGTGTAATGTACAGAGAATTCCAGTTTGCAAAAGTCAATCAGACATCTGACAACTAGTAAGTGACATCTCTGTGTGACTTTATACATATCAAATTAAGACAGATTTAAGGCTTGCTTGGGCATGCCACCAATTATGTGATTATAGTCACACCATTTTGTCATTAACCAATCTGATGTCTTCTGATTGCTCAACACAAATGCTAGGATCACACATTGTATCAGCTCCAAATGCAAATTGGATCCAATCAAATCAGTTTTCTGTCTGATGGATTTTAATGCTTGTTACTTCATCTGTAGTTCCTAGATTTAATTTTCTCCAAAGATAGCTCTGATCTATTATTTGTTTGCACTGCCCTCTTGACATTTTAATTTTAACACAAAATCTTTGAGTATCATAATCTGTTGTGTGTCAAGGCATTATTTGCTCTCTGATTCACCAATACAGGCTCTGAATTTGGTCTAGTAGAACAAAACAAAAGCACTCACATAACAAGAACCCCAGTTCTCTCATAAAAAACATGAGCCATATTGCATTCACTAATATTGCTTATTTCAGAAAAGTAAATATTCACATACCAAACTGTGTAGGGCAAATGTCAGGTCATATTAATACATATCTTTTTATTTGATGGGTGTCTAAGTATATGTAAGTTCCATGTGTGTGCAGTGTCCATGAATGTCAAGAGAGGACATTAGATTCTCAAGAACTGGAGCAACAAAAGGTTGTGAGCAGCCATGTGGATGCTAAGTACTAAACACAGAGCCTCTGCAAGGGCAGCCAGTGTTCTATCCTGCTGAGCCATCTTGCTAAACTCTGGTGCATATTAATAAGGCACACATATTTTTCTATTACTTGAAAAGTAGTAAGGACATACTTCTCAGTTGAGCCTCTAAACTAATTGTTTTCAACCAATTTAATATAAGAATTGGACTTAATCCATTGTATGATTTCAGAAAAAGAGAGATAATTTTATTCTTTTTTAAGGTTGTATTTTTATATTTAGGAATATACACACAAAAACAGCAGGAACAACAAATAAAGAAAAAGATGCCATGAACAAGTGTTGAGGGGATACACGAGAGGGATGGGAGGACAGAAAGGAAGAGAAAAAATGATAAAAATATATGCTAATCTCCAAAGATGTCTCTTAAAGGGAGATGGATAAATTTAGTTGCTTTCAGGACAAGGAGATCCCAGGAGACTTTCTCCAAAGGTAACAAGGTAAATTCAACCCTTTTTGTAGGAGTTACTTTTTTAAAAATTTATTTATTTGTGGCTTCAGGTTACATCTCCATCATAGTGTCCTCTTTCCACCCTTCCCAGTCCCTCCTTCCCACCTTCTACCCCCTAACACTTCCATCGCACTCCTCTGTAGTGGAGTGTCCCTACATAACATTCCCCCACCCCATTTCAGCAGTCATATGAGAGCCAAGAGCCTCCTCATACACTGGAGGCCTACAAGGCAGTACCACCAGAGAAAAGTGTCTCAATGACAGGGAGAGAAAACAAACAAACAAACAAACAAACAAACAAAAGTCTATGTCCATGTTTCCTTTGGTGTGTTGGTTGTGGTATAGATATCCTGTACTATATAGCTAAAATCCGACTATAAGTGAATGCATGCCATGTGCATCCCTCTGAGTCTGGGTTAGCTCACTCAGTTTGAGCTTTTCTAGTTCCATCCATTTGGCTGCAAATTGCATAATTTCCTTGTTTCTGATAGCTGAGTAGTATTCCATTGTGTAAATGTACCATAGTTTTTTAATCCATTCTTCAGTTGAGGGACATCTATTCTCAGTTTCATATGGAACAACAAAAACCCAGAATAACTAAATCAATTCTGTATAATTAAAAAAAAAAAACATCTGGAGGTATCACCATCCCAGGTTTCAAGCTGTACTACAGAGCAATAGTAATAAAAACAGCATGGTACTGGTATAGAAACAGACCAGTGGATCAATGAAATTGAATTGAAGACCCAGAAATGAATCCACACACCTATGGTCACCTAATTTTTGACAAAGAAGGTAAAACCGCACAATGGAAAAAGGACAGCATCTTCAACAAATGGTGCTGGTCCAACTGGATGTCCACTTGTAAAAGAATGAAATTAGACACATTCTTACCACCTTGTAAAAACTTAAGTCCAAGTGTATCAAAGACCTTAATATAAGGCTGGACATACCAAATCTACTAGAAGAGAAAGTGGGGAAAAAACCCTCAAAATCATTGGCACAGGTGACAACTTCCCGAAAAGAACACCAACAGCTCAGGATCTATGACCAACAATCAATAAATGGGACCTCATGAAACTGAAAAGCTTCTGTAAGGCAAAAGACACTGTCATGCAAACAAAACAGCAGCCTACAGATTGGGAAAAAATCTTCACCAACCCCACATCTGACAGAGGGCTAATATCCAAAATTTACAAAGAACTCAAGAAATTAAATGCCAAGAAATCAAATAATCCAATCAAAAAAATGGGGGATGGAGCTAAATAGAGAATTCACAAAGGAGGAATCCCTAATGGCTGAGAGACACTTGAAGAAATGCTAAGCATTCTTAATCATCAGAGAAATGCAACTCAAGAGGACTCTAAGATCTCACACCTGTCAGAATGGCTAAGATCAAATACTCAAATGATAACACATGCTGGTGAGGGTGTGGAGAAAGGGGAACCCTCCTCCATTGCTGGTGGGAGTGCAGGCTTGTGCAACCACTATGGAGGTCAGTATGGCGATATCTTAGAAAACTTGGAATTGCTTTGCCTCAAGACCCAGCCATACTACTTCTGGGTATACCTCCAAATGACTCTTCATGGAATCACAAGGAAGTTGCCTCATCTATGCTCATAGAAGCCTTATTTGTAATAGCTAGAAACTGGATAATTTTATTCTTAAAGGATTCTAGTTTAATGATAGAAGTCATTAGAATGGACCCTTTTGGTCTTAATAGTAAGATTTTTATTATTTAAAATCTACAGTTAATTCAGAGATGAATCAGTCTAGAGAATGAAGAAAGTGATCTAAATATACCTTGTGGGACACAGGTTCTTTTATTTCTTTTGCCAGTTCCAAATCCCGGAAGGACTATTACAGTCATCAGAAGGTAACAAGGATCAACAATGTAAATGGGATTATTTTTAAATCTTATCTAAATGCTTAATCCATTCAGAGTTCCAAATCAACCAGATAACATCTACACTTGCATTCCTGAATAAATAGTAGAAAGATTAAGGAGAGGGGAGGAGAGAGCTGCATTCAGGTTGATGGTGGTTTTCTAGAAGAGCTGCATAAATACCAAGTTCATAGGTGGTGGGGACAGAGTATGTTGGGTTCTTTTCCCACGACTACATAAATGAATGAATGAATGAATACATACATACATACACACATACATACATACATACATACATACATACATACATACATACATAAAAAGACATGTTGGCAAATATGGTTTGCTTATGGTTTCTATTGCTGTGATAAAAAACTATAACCAAAAGCAACTTGTGTAGGAAAGGAATTATTTCAGCCTACCATTGAAATTCATTACTGAGGAAGGGCAGGGCAGAAACTCAAGGCAAGAGTTTGAATACATGAGTTAAAGCAGAGGCCATGGAGCAACACTGCTTACTGGATTAAGTCAGGGCTTACTCAGCCTGCTATCTTATACCTTTGAAGACTAAATGCCCAAGGATGGCATCACCCTCACTTAGCAGGGCTTCCTAATCAATCATTAATCAAAAAACTGTCCTACCAACTAGTGTACAGGATATTTTACAGAAGCATTTTCTTAATTTTAAGGGCTTTCTTCTCAGATAGACCGATGTTTGTCCAGGTGACAAAAATGAATCAGCACAAAGTTAAAAAACTATGGTTTAAAAAAAAAAAACAAAGTGAAAAACAGATGATAAAAAATGAATTTTAAACATTCAACACATTACAATATTTACTACTTGATGTGGAATTTTATCACCTTCAGGACATTTAGACCCTTATTTATACTTTTCTTTAAAAATGCCACTACCAACAGCAAGAATTGAATCACATACTGTGGTTATTGCTGTAGTTCAAATGTGAAATGGCTCCCATAGGCTCATGCTTGCATATATGTTCCCCAAGTAGTGGTCCCATTTGGGAAGATTGTAGCGCTTTTAAGACCTAGAGGATCAGAGGAGGAAGTCGGTCACTGGAGGCCATGCATGGGACTAGAATATGGTACTATTTGTATTTTATGTGTGTGTGTGTGTGTGTGTGTGTGTGTGTGTGTGTGTGTGTGTACACGTGTGTGTGTGCATGTGCTTGTGTGTGTGAAATTGGATGCTGTAGTTCTGGAAACCCAAAGAGAGGGTCCAGTCCTGTGGATCTAGAGTTATATGCAATTGTGAGCTCTCTAATATGGGTTTTATGAAGTGAACTTAGGTCATGTGGAAGAATAGAAAGTACTCTGAACTTATAAGTCTCTTTCCAGCTCCTCTTCCAAAATTCTGATGACACAGAACTTATTTACTCTGTTATCTCTTCATAGTTCTTCAAGATCCATTCACTTTCCAACCACGTTCCTCTCTATTGCTTATATAAGGCAATTAACATTACATCTTCAAATATGTTGAGTAAATTCTTTGTCATCTACATTTTGTTTGAGCCTAGCCCATAAGATATATATTAGTTTGTATGTTAATTATTGTTGTGTGTGAGTATGCATATTCATGTGTATGCATGCACAAGAGTACATACATACATGTGTGTGCTTGCCTGTGCAGGCTAGGGGTGAACACTGGCTATCATTTTAAATCAGTGAGACAGGGTCTCTCACTGAATATTTTGCTCATTAATTTAGTTAGATTAACAGCTAGAGAAGTACAGAGATCTACTTGTATCTACCTCCTTAGCACTAGGATTAGAAGTATCCAACTTCATGTCCGGATTTTCATGAATATTATAGGGATTCAAACTCAAGTCTTGACACTTAGATGACAGGCACTTCATCAACTGAATTACCTCCACAAGCCTTGAGATTTTTATTTTGGTTATTATATTATTCCAATTCTAAAATCACAACTTTACCCTTTACCAAGTGTATTAGGATTTATTGCTGGGGCCATGCCCAGGACTCATGGGGCTGGGGATGAAGCTGGCACAGAGTCAAAGACCCAGACTATGGGTGTTCCATAAGTGGCAAAAGCAGTCCCATTTATTTCAGGAAGAGGATGCCCCCTTTATAACCTCCACCCAGAGTCCCATTGGCTCCCTTAACTGCAGGCTGTTGGGGCTCTTCCTCATTGGCTAATGTCTCATTACCCAGTATGGTGTGATGGGGTAGTGTTAAGCATTCTAAATGTTAATTGGACCTGCTTGCTGTCTGTTAAATAAAATGCTGAGGCCTGAGATTGGGCAAAGACAGAGAAAGGTGGGACTTCATGAGGTTAGAACAGGAAGCCTGTGCTTTAGACAGAGGACTAAAGCATTCCAGCCAGGAGCAGGAAGAAGAAGACACACGCCATGGGTTAGATAAAAGAATTTCATTCCACATGGCCAGGAACATCGGCATACCATGGAAAATGGCAGTCCAAGGGGACATATGTATATATGGGGTCATATTTGGGTAATAGAATTAAGAGCTTGCTTAGATGGGCTAGTATTGCACAATTCAGGCCAAGTCTTGTGAAAAATCCATGTGGTCTCTGTGTGATCATTTATAATGGCAAATTAAAGATTAGCAGCTGCAAAACAATTAACAATAATCAAAACACTCTTAAACAATTTAATTAATTATTTCTAAAAATGGCACCCAATGTAATTTAATTAATTATTTTTTTTACATTGGTGTCATCACTCTCCAGGCAGGATTGGGCAGGTCTCAAGCCAGCTGCATTTGCTGTTTAGCAGCATGTCTTGTTCCTGCTTAATGGCAGGCCTTGTTTCTCCTACAAATGTTCTCTTGAGGAAAAATAAAACTGATAGAATGAGTATATATATATATGTGTGTGTGTGTGTGTGTGTGTGTGTGTGTGTGTGTATGTATGATATATCTTAGAATGGTTTACAGGCTGTGGTCCAGTTAACCCAACAATGGCTGTCTAATGATGGAAAGGTTCAATCCATAAGATTAGATGTCTCAGTTAATTTTCAATCTATCTTGGGATCCTGTAATGTCTAAATAAAGTCCTGCCTCAGTAGCAGGATAAATGAATTTGCCAGAGAGAGGGGGGGTAAGGAAGCAAAAAGCAAAACTTTCTTCTTTTTCCTATGTCTTTTTATGAAAGCTGTCACAAGGAGCTGTGGCCCAGATTTAAGGTGGGTCTTTTGACTTCAAATAATTCAATTAAGAAAACCCTTCAAAGGTGTTTCCAGTTGTTTAGTTTCAGTTGATTCCAGATGTAGTCAAGTTGACAATCAAGATTAGTAATCATATGAAGATGTCATCAAATCTTCATCAAATATTTATTGTTTTACCATTGTTTATGACTAGTGTTAAAAAATTTTTAAAGATAACTAATATCTTGCCTGATAACTCATGTGTCCACTTGGGTTGATATACATCTTACATTTGACTAGAGACATTCCCGATTTGAGGTCTTTGAAATTTTGGTACAATTTAAAACTTTTGTTTTAGAAATTACTCATAGTGTTTAGAAAGGAAACTCAAATTTTTAGTGGAAGACTGTACCAAATTGCCATTTAGGCAATTTTTAGGACTTGGAATCTGTTACTTAAAGCTGCATTTTCCTAGCAGTATTTTGCAAGTGCAGAGTCTATTGTTAGTTTCGAAATGCAGATTTTTATGGTACTAACACAGTCTACACTACTTGTATGCTATGAAGAGAAGAGTCCACAGCACATTTAGTCTAAAAAGGTTAGTGGAGATATCTCTGTTCTCATTTTTGCAGGATGCAAGTGATCATTGTGAATTCAACTCACAGTCTCGTGGCTAATGCAAGCTAAGAAGTGGGAAGGGCATGAACAAGTGGTTGCAAAGCAGAAATGGAAGGAAAGTATCTGCCTAGAGACTCTACTAAGGATGGATATCAACTCTGTACTTCAGGGTGAAGATGAAACACAACATGACACGATTCTGTTTATAGTCTGTGGACAAAATGTTAGCTGGAAAATGGAATATTTTATTCTATACTATTCTATATAATAGTAGTTTTAAAATTTTAAATGGCTCCAGAAATACTTATTAATGATGTTATTAAAATAATGTATGTTTTATTCTACAAATGTTTAGCAGGTAAGGGTAGTTGCTGCCAAACCAGATGGCCTGAATTCCATCTCTAAGATTCAAAAAGCAGAAGGAGGGAATTAACTCCTGCAGATTGACTTTTTACCTCCACAAATATACCCCACAAATAAATGTAATAAAAATTTATACATTAATAAAAACAATGTACTTTATAGTAATTAAATAAAAGAAGCACAGTATCCGTAAAAATTTGTAGAACTCAGAAATATCTCAATATCTTTTTATGTTTATTTATCACTTCAGGTTACATCTCCTTTATAATCCATTTAGAATATTCTAAAACACTAAAGAAAAAAAGGAAGATTATATAGGTGACTGCTTACATAACATTTCAAATGACTCTACACATGTGTAAAACATTCAAGAGACTGGAATTTCACATACCACTTGCATTTCCTTCAGGTTTTTTTAAAGTTGAATCATGTTTTCTTTATTCTATACAAGGAAACAAAGTTTATTATAATGTGAACACATTTTTCTTAAAAGAAATGTTTCCAATAATGTCTACAAATGGAAAATATTCATTTTTTAATTGGCATATTAACAACACAGAAAAGAAATTCTTGCCCTCCCTGCTGGTAAAAAAGCAAAGGCAAACAAAACAAAAATGCTATTTTAAATGTTCTTGGCTCATTTTGAATATTTTCAGCCAAAAATTTCAGACAACTTCTCTAAATTACAGTTCTCAAGAGGGAAAACAGATTTCTTATTATTGTATAATAGATTGATGTATTAATATGACACTGAAATGCCCAGAAGAAGTAAATTTGAGCACGTTTTATATGTATATGTGTATGTTTCTACACATGTAGAAACCTCAAAACCAATCATGAAAAAAGACAAGCTTTTAAAATTACTACCGTCAAGTTTGAATAATTTTAATAAATAAGTCGTGTACGGGATTCGCTAATAACTTCAGAGCATGATACTTTCTTGAATTGGGCTGTGTAATCTTAACCCATATTCTGTAATAAACTCCATCTGCTTTATACACCTGCTTTTGTGAAGGAGGTCATAAAGATAGAGAAATTCAGATGTAAAAGAAAGATTCTAATAACAAGAATGTTATTAGAACTGGGGTGGTTACTGAAAACACATATTTGGGCTAAAGTTAGAAATAGAAGCAAAATTCAGAAGGCTATCAATTATTACCCAGTTCAGATCATTTACAATTGCTGTTGTAGCTATTATCTTCCTTGAACAGTTGCATAGACCTCATAGGTTGCCTTCCTGGGCTGACTTTTAATTTTTATACAGACTTCGGTCATTCTTCATTTGCATGTGCATTATTCCATTTGACAGATTCAAAGACACAAACAAACGTGTCTTCATGCCATAGCAATAGACTTTAAAAGTGACATAAAGAATGAAATGAAAGTGAGAATTACCCACAAAGACAATGGAAAGTGGTCTCATAAGGGAACAACTACAGCAAAAGCTTCTGTCCTCAATAAAATTAAAGTAAGTTATTCAGTATCACCAGTAGGAAAAAATTTTTCACCGCGTCAAAGATCACAGAACTTGGAAAGGCAGTTGGCCATGAGAAGAGTGAGTACAATGGTCAATTCATTAAAAACAAGGATCAAGTTCAGTGATGAACCAATACTTACATAATGCACTAAATGATACTGGATATGAAGAATATGTAATCTTATCCAATGGGCTTAGAAATATCAAAACGTTCCATAATAGAAGCCATATATAAAACTAAAGTGAAGTGATTCTGAGGTAGCTTGGGCATTATTGTGTAATCTAGTTTCATCTCTGTTGCTGTAATAATATATCGTGACAAAAGGCAATAATTCTGGTAACAGTTTATCATAGCAGGTAGTGAAGGAGGAAGGATTTTCAAACAGTTAGCACACCACATCCATGATCAAGAACAGAGAGAAATAAATACATGCATCTTTGCTCACTTGGTTGATGGGCTCTACTTCCCCACTTATACACTTCACCCATCTTAGGGAATGCTCTTGCCACAGGGTGAAGGGTCTTCCTACATCAATTAGCTAAGACAAATACCATAGATATGCCCATAAGAGATAGTCCCTCAGTAAGACTCCCTTCTTGGGTGAATGTAGTGCATGTAAATTAAAGCTAATAATCACAATGGGTTAAAATCAGAAGCAGCCATACAAGAAGCTCTTGTGGTGAAAGGCACAGACACAATTGGTCTGTGACTGGGAAAGGTGGTGTGAACCACAGGGGAAAAACAGGTACTACTGAAGCCCTTCAGAGTCCATCTGGTAGTAGGAAATCAGTATAGCTCTAATTTGGAATCCTGGAAGGATAAGTGGACCAGCAGAAATGTGCTTGAAAATGCCAGTTAAAATATACTTGGGAACAACAGATCCCAGTAATTATGTCTCTACCTCCGAGAGAAACTATAGCCCTATTTTTGATATAGTAAAATGTTGGCAACTTTTCCACACTGAAATAGTAGTGGCTCTGCTGTGGTTCCAGCATAGTAACTTGACTTGTAATATTGTAGAGTGTTTTCTTCCAGTATAAGTAAAGGAAAACTAGAGTACACCATGTCTTTGAGTTTGTGACTCTGGGAAGCAGTCACAATCAGTCTTATTCATTATGTATACACCTAACTGCTACAAGCATTATTCAGATAAATAGATAGAAATTCATACAAGACATCATTGAAAAAACAGTAAGCCAAAGAATGAATCAACTCCCCATAACATATCTGTCTAAAGAACTTATAATTGTGAGAAGAAATGCACAAAATGAGATCCAGTGCAAACATAAAGTGCTAGCAAGTGAAGCTTGCTTCAGCCATTTTCTGTTCTCTTGTATTCATTTGAGAGCCATGGTAAATATCAACACTGCATCTCAGTGAGATGGCTATGTGAAGAAGCACTGGGAAGGGGGCACGCTAAATCCTCCTGTATTTTGTATCACAAATTCAAAAACTCTTGAGCAAGTGTTTTGTGCATAATGTGGAAAATCATCTTTTCTTAAGTGTACAATAGATAATGTCTACAAATGTTTAGTTTCCAAAGGGATTTTTTAGATGAGAATCATTCTTTTTATATTCTATATTTTTTGCAATTAAACCGCAGAAAACCCAGTCCAGTCAGCTGAGAACAGTAAAACACATTTGCAGCTGTATCTTTCCCCCAAGGCTAATATGGAGAAGAGAAGAAATCATCCTGTGGTCAACAAATCATAACTGGCTCTTAAAATTTTATAATTATTTTGGGAAATGATAAACTGTATTGTTTCTTAATGAATCAATTTATCAACTCTTCAGACAGATGGTTGTTTAATTCATTGTTAATAGCTGTTCAACAGTAAAATTAGTGCAGGATCCAACAGTGAAATGCATATGATTTGGTCTCCAAACTCAACAAGTGAAGATTGAAATATAGCATTCTTTTGTATTGTCTTATATTCATTGATTTTTTTTCATTATGAGGTAATTCATAGTCTAGCAATATATAACAGACCAGAAGCCAAATTTGTACACAAACAGGTAAATGAATGGAATATGAATACATTTTGAATATACTTGGGTCTTAATATATATCCTTATGTACAGTATTAAAATAAACATTATTAAATAGTAATTTTACCTAAACCTAAAAACAAACCAATATCTGTATTTACATTCTTATTTTTTATTTAATTTTTAAAAGGGCACCCCACACCGGAGGAGCAGCATAGGTTGGAGAAAGGAGAGTGGAAAGAGGCCTGGGAGGGGTGGAGGCAGGGGACTGTGATGGACATATAAATTGAAGTAATAAATAAACATTAAAAAATATATACCCCAAAATGTGTAGAATAGTCTGTTACTTAATTGTATGTTAAAATGTAAAAATTAAACAGTTTTAAATTATTTAAATATTTTAGTATTATGGAAAAATAAATTATAATTATGAAACCAACATGAAAATATGAAGACGTCACTAAGTATAATTGCGTAGTTTTGTGCTTTCGTTTCTAATGTAAAGTACCTCTTTCACTGTACTGATTTCTAATGAGCAACTGTAAAGTTGACCAAGGTCCTCCCAAGTGAGTCTTCAGTGGTGACTGTGGAAGCAAAGAATGATGTAAAAAAAAAAAAATGGGATGTAGCTTAGTAATAGAATATTTTCCTAGCATGGACAAGGCTCTGAGTTCAATCTCAAGAATCGTAAAGAGAAGGGAGAAGGGGTTGGGGCCTACATCTGTCCCTCTCAAAGCCTGTGATGAACTCCAAATGAGCCATGAATCCCACAGCCTTGTCACCTGTAGCATCATTGCACCCAACTAGACTCAAATGTAACACACGAGAAGAAACTATACCTGGGAGCTAGGAGATGATGGCCAGGAATTTCCCTGAATGAAGAGAGAGACTCTTGTTGGAGAAATGTCCTCTCTCTAGGGTTCTGAGACAATTCATAGCAAGTAGAATGCAGACTTCTATCAAGACATGCTGTTACTCTTGGAGGATATGACTGGGGAAAGATTGTTTTATTGATTTACAGGAATCAAATTTGGTTCCCTAATTTGAGTTGTAGGAATTTTATGTGTATAGTAGAAGGAAGATGGGACATTCACATTATGTGTTTTCAGTACAGTTTTTAAAAAATGTTGGAGAAGTTCTTATGTAAGATGGTGTCCTATCCCACGTAAGAAATTTTCATATGACCCTAAATATTGAAACCAATTCTGTTTTTCTTATTTACATATAGTGTTCTGGTCAACTATTGCTGCATATCAAAGTACCCCAAATACTTATTTTTTTAAATATTTATTTATTACTTCACTCCATCACAGTGTCCTCTTTCCACACCTCTCAATCCCGCCCTCCCACCCTCTACCCCCTATCCCTTCCATCACACTCCTATGGAGTGGAGTGTCCCTACATAACAGTCCCCTGCCCCAGTTCAGCAGTGATATGAGGACCAAGAGCCTCCTCATACACTGGGGGCCTATAAGGCAGCACCACTAAGGCAAAGTATCTCATTGACAGGAAAAAAAGTCTATGTTCATGTTCCCCTTGGTGACTTGGTTGTAGTATAGTTATCCTGTACTGTATGGCTAAAATCTGATTATAAGTGAATAGATACCATGTGCATCCTTCTGGGTCTGGGTTAGCTCACTGAGGATGAGCTTCTCTAGTTCCATCCATTTGGCTGCATATTGCATGATTTCATTGTTTCTGCTAGCTGAGTAGTATTCCATCATGTAGATGTACCATAGGTTTTTTAATCCATTCCTCAGTTGAGGGACATCTGGGTTGTTTCCTGTTTTTAGCTATTACAAATAAGACTGCTATGAACATAGATGAAGAAACTTCCTTGCAATTTGATGAGGAGTCATTTGGGTGTATACCCAGAAGTGGTATGTCTGGGTCCCGAGGCAGAGCTATTCCAAGTTTTCTAAGATATCACCAGACTGACCTCCATAGTGGTTGCGCAACCTGCACTTCCACCAGCAATGGAGGAGAGATCCCCTTTCTCCATACCCTCGCCAGCATGTGCTGTCATTTGAGCTTTTGTTCTTAGCTATTCTGAAAGGTGTGAAATGGAATATCAGAGTCCTCTTCAGTTGCATTTCTCTGATGATTAAGGATGCTGAGCATTTCTTCAAGTGTCTCTCAGGGATTAGGGATTCCTCCTTTGTGAATTCTCTGTTTAACTCTATTCCCCATTTTTTATTGGATTATTTGGTTTCTTGGCATTTAATTTCTTGAATTCTTTGTAAATTTTGGATATTAACCCTCTGTCAGATGTGGGATTGGTGAAGTTTTTCCAATCTGTAGGTTGCCATTTTGTTTGAATGACAGTGTCTTTGGCCTTACAGAAGCTTTTCACTTTCATGAGGTCCCATTTATTGTTTGTTGGTCTTAGGTCCTGAGCTGTTGGTGTTCTGTTCAGGAAGTTGTCACCTGTGCCAATGATTTCGAGGATTCTTCCCACTTTTTCTTCCAGTAGATTTAGTGTGCCTGGCCTTATGTTAAGGTCTTTGATCCACTTGGACCTATGTTTTGTACAAGGTGATAACTATGGGTCTAATTTCATTCTTTTACATGTGGACATCCAGTTAGAATTACATCATTTGTCGAAGATGCTGTCCTTTTTGCATCGTATGGTTTTGGCTTCTTTGTCAAAAATTAAGTGACCATATGTGTGTGGGTTTGTTTCTGGGTCTTCAATTCGATTCCATTGAACCACTGCTCTGTATGAGCCACTCAAGTACCACCGAGCAGTTCCAAACCCCAGACAGGGTTCCTCACCAGCCTCCTGGGCTCCCAGACTCCAGGCAGGCATTCTAACACCAAGGGGAAGATTGGTGGAGCCGCAGAAGCTGATATATTCTCAGAGGAACCATGGTGGACAACAGGCCACAGCACGTTCTGAGCTGCGGGCCAGGAGCAGGACCACAGTAGAGTGGTGGTCTGGCAAACGCAAGCATATTTGGGCTTTCCCAAGAGGGATGTTTTACATACAGGCCCCTCTATTGGATTTGCAGTCACTTGGAAGAACACTGCAGCTAGACAGAGCAATGGGATACACTTCCTGCAGCCGGTTACACTGCCAGCACCAGTGCAGTGTCCTGGGGCTTGAACGACAGTAGTCCAAATTGCCAGTATCCACAGGACAGCTCTAGCACAGATATAGGAGTGGTGAGATCAGAGTGGACAGAAAGGCGGGTGACCAGGTTGGAAAGCTGCTTGGATCTCCACTGAGTCCAAGCCCTGGATGGGTTGTGGGGTTAATATTTGACTCCTTTGCTAGTGCTGGTTCCTCCAGTGGGAAACCAGATCTTCAGCATATGTAGTTCCACCCCTGGAGATGTGAGTTCTTGGCCTGCATGCACTGCTGAGTGACTCAGACTACAAAGGCTTAGTGCTTAGGACCGAGAGGCATGGAGGTGTCCTGGGGACCATCTAGATAGGTGCAAGCCCATCTGGGCCTGCCAAGCAGGGACAACAAAGAACTCTGTACTGGAAATATAGACACTGAAGGATCTTAGTCACCAGACCCGACCACTGGGTGCCTCCCACTGGGAAACTGTACTCTCTCACTATCCGTTCCTTTTAGGTCTCCAGCTGGCAGACTCAACCCCCAAACTTAGGACCTCCAAAGTTCACAGCATCTGTGCTTGGACATCCAGGATCATACCAGCAGAGCTGCTACACACTGAATACTCAGACTACAGCACAGAGAGATCTGACTTGGGAGCAGTGAAACAATCCTGGACCATTGCTCATTGCCTGGGAGATGTGGGCTCTACCATTTCACACTACTTCTGGCTATTAGGTGCACTTTAATCCTGAGAAACCCCTGAGAGCAGCTTGGAAGGACCACAAACATGGTCCGACACATAAACTGCAGGGGAGCTACAGCCCCAGCCAACAGTCTGTGGTCTGCCAACCTGTTCCATCATCTATATGAAGACCAGTTGGATCCCAGGAACCTACAGGAACACATCCCACCACAACCCCTGACCCGAGTCCCCTACTAGGACACAACTGGAAGGGGTGTGCTCTGGAGAGACACACTTGAGAACAAACCTCCACACAAGGCCCCCTCCAGCCTGTGGAGAGCTCATATCACCAAGCTATATGACTTCTACACCATAACGCCCTATAACGCCCTTCTTGGCACCAAGCCCAGAAGGCACCAGGAACAAACAGCTAAGAACAACCAAATGGCTAAAGGTCAGCGAAAGAACAGATCCAACAAAAGTCAGGGAAATATGACTCCAGCAAAATGCAGCTGTGCTAGTACAGCAAGCCCTGACCACTCCACCACAGCTGAAACACATGAAAACGATGGCAAATCTATATTCTGGAAAGTGATAGAGTTTTTTCAAGAAGAATTTAAATCTCTGAAGGAATTCAAAGATGTCACAATTTTACAAGCAAAAGCAATAGAGAATACCACTAGAGATCTCCAAGCCAAAGTGGGTCATCTTGAACAGGAAAGAGACAAGGCAACAAGCAAATTGTGCTGTCCTTTGAGCTTTTGATCTTAGCCATTCTGGCAGGTTTGAGATGGAATCTCAGAGTTGTCTTGAGTTGCATTTCTCTGATGATTAAAGATGCTGAGCATTTCTTCAAGTGTCTCTCAGCCATTAGGGATTCCTTGTTTGTGAATTCCCTGTTTAGCTCTTTTCCCCATTTTTTGATTGGATTATTTGGTTTCGTAGCATTTAATTTCTTGAATTCTTTGTAAATTTTAGATATTAACCCTCTGGGAGATGTGGGGTTGGTGAAGATTTTTTTCCCAATATGTAGGTTGCTGTTTTGTTGGAATGACAGTATCTTTTGCCTTACAGAGCTTTTTAGTTTCATGAGGTATGATTTATTGTTTGTTGGTCTTAGATCCTGAGCTGTTGGTGTTCTGTTCAGGAAGTTGTCACCTGTGTCAATGAGTTCAAGGGTTTTCCCCACTTTCTTTTCTAATAAATTTAGTGTGACCTGCCTTATGTTAAGGTCTTTGATCCACTTGGACTTAAGTTTTGTACAAGGTGATAATTATGTGTCTGATTTCATTCTTTTACATGTGGACATCCAGTTGGAACAGCACCATTTGTTGAAGATACTGTCCTTCTTCCATTGTATGGTTGGTTTTGGCTTCTTTGTCAAAAGTTAAGTGACCATAGGTATGTGGGTTGATTTCTGGATCTTTAATTCGATTCCATTGACCAAAAAATAATTTTCATAAAATAATAGTGACATGTCTGATGAATCAACCCTAGATTCTAGCTACTCAGAGTGGGGAGGATTGAGATGAGATCCTGTCTGGGCTACAGTGTGAGTTCACTGCCAAGCTGGGCCAGTTAGTAAGAGTCTGTCTGAAAGTTTTGAGGCTCTATAAAGGGGACCTGTGATTTAGCTCAGTGGCAGAGTATTTATGTAGCAAGAACAAGGTCTTAAATTTAATCCTGTATACTAAAATTTAAAATGTCAGTTCCGATTTCCTCTATTATTGTTTCTTCCTCCAACATCTCCAATGTCCCATCTCAATCCTACTTTCTACCTCTTAAATTCTGTGCCTCCTCTTCTTAAATCAATATTTAATATGATTTTTGACATATATATATATATTTCTCTAGTACCTCAGCTTATTTTCTGAATTAATTTTAAGACCCAGTGGAAGAGAGGGAAGAATTGTAAGAATGAGAACCTGAGAACAAGGCCCACAAAACCAACTAAACAGGGCTTATAAGGGCTCACAGAGAATGCACTGGCAATCACAGAGCTTGTATGAGTCTGAGCTAGGTCCTCAGCATAAATGCTATGGGTGCATTACTCAGTATTCTGTGGGAATCTTAACAATGGGTGTGGGGGATATATCTGATCCTTTTGCTTGCTCTTATAACCCCTTTCCTCCTACTGGTTTCATCCAACCTTGATATGTGGTTTGTGCCTGGTCTTATTGTAACTTATTATGCTGTGTTCAGCTGATATCCCTAGGAGACCTGGTCCTTTCTGAAACAAAATGCAAGAAGAGTAGATGTGGGTGAGAGGGGTGGTCTGTGTGTGACAGGGGCACTGTGGGGATACTGAGAAGATTGGAGGGAGAGGAAACTGTGGTGAGGATAATGTATAAGAATAAATTTAAAAAGAAAAAAAAATTAGTGTGTCCGATTTTATGTTAAGGTCTTTGATCCACTTGGACTTAAGTTTTGTACAAGGTGATAATTATGTGTCTAATTTCATTCTTTTACATGTGGATATCCAGTTAGACCAGCACCATTTGTAAAGATGCTGTCCTTTTTCTATTGTATGGTTTTGGCTTCTTTGTCAAAAATTAAGTGACCATAGGCATGTGGATTGATTTCTGGGTCTTCAATTCTATTTCATTGATAACGGGTCTGTCTCTATACCAGTACCATGCTGGTTTTGTTGCTAGTTCTCTGTAGTATAGCTTGAAATCTGGGATGGTGATACCTCCAAATAATTTATTCTGTATGCTTATAAATCTGAATTTATGTCCTCATATTTGTTTGACAATCATTTTGCCAGCTAAGCCATCTATCCAGCCCAGGGTGAACATGTTCTAAAAGCACCATAGTAAATGTATAGACAGAGACCAATTGGTGAACGTAGGATCTCTAAGAACTGAGCATTCTTCCTGACCAACATATCTCAATTGCAGTGTCATCAAGGAAGAATAAGAAACAGTTTAAGTGAAAAATCTATGTATAAACATCACAATTTTGTTATCTACTGAGACAATTTCCTGGATTTAGTATTATTATTGTCATTTTTAAGTTGCCAACAATAGTGCCAGTGGTAGACACATATATAGGATCACATATATCAGCTTTGCTTTTTCACAATAATAGATTACGCATTCAGTACATATGCTTTGAATTACAGAGTAATTTCTTATAACTCTTAGCACAAAAGGTTCCAAACTTTGTGTCCCTTACATCTTGCGTTGTGTTGCTGTTCTTCCCAGCAGCACCTTTGGTATCTCGTTTCTTTGCAGCTGGAGAAAATCAGAGCATTGAAGTCACTATTTTGTGTTGTATGACTAATGGGAGAAAAAGAGGATATTCAGATGCTGGAAGTAGTAGAATTTACTTTTTCCATAAATGTTTAAATCACAAAGGTGAGACCGCAAAAGCCATACTCTATCCTTGGATGGAAAGCAATGCCATTCAGAGGAATGGTTTTATTACCTTAAAATCTAACTGAGTAGCCCACATTGGTCATATCCTATGCATCCAATTTTGGTTGGTACCCATGTGCATGAGGACTCCCGAAGACTTTACCTGTCTTAAGGAATGATGTAATAACTTGATCTGAGGTCTCTCATTCTCCACCTTAACTATGATGCATCTACATAGACACAGCACATGCTTCTCCAGAGACTATTACTTTTGTATAGAAAAGCCACACAACTGTGATCTTTCTGTTTGATTGGTTGTTTGGGGGTTTTCAGCTTAAAGACATTCTGATTCATTACTAGCAAACTGTTATGACTCAGTCTATTTCAATTCTTGATTGTTTTTTCTTGACAAGGGACTCACTAGATTTAGACCTGGAAGTGACAAGCCTAAAACATGATTAAAGGTAACTGAAACAGAAGAAAAATATGTTATATGGTATCAGGTGATGTGGCAGAAGGATACAAAACATTTTACAATGTATTATGATGGGAGCTACACATATACACACGAGTTAGTTTTTTTAATTCCTTTTTTCCAATTTTTTTTGTAATTCAATATACCGTTTTTTCTTATAACAATAAATGCAATACAAAACAATAAGAACAACATTAGGCAACAATTATGAAAATTATAAGGTATAACATATATTCCCAATGTTCAGTTCATATGTATTTGGCAACTAATAATAATGTTATATTATGTATCTATCTCGATGAGTTTAAAGTTCTATACTTAATTCAGTTTCCATCCTAACTTGCATTACCAACTTAAAAACATCTTCTTAGACCTAAAACATCCTTTTAATTCCCTAATAACTTAAAACTTAACTGTGAGATTATAACTATCTAGTCTTCAACCACATCAGAGAGCTGAGAAGGATAAATATATCTGAAGAAACAGGAAGTACAGAGCAAGAAGCTTCTAAAACTAAGAAATGATAGACAACTGGCTGCCTGGACAGTCCCCAATTTCTCTCTATAACATTGGAACACCTTTCTTCAGCCTTTTGGCCCAGTCTCTCTGACAGATATTAATTGTAAAGCAGGAACTATCAAGGATTTGCCCACCCTGTCTTTTTTTTTTTTTTTTTTTTTTTTGTCAAATTGGCACAAGTCTCTTGGGAGTAGGGACCATCAGTCAAAAAATCACTTTGGCCTGTGGACATGTTTGTGTGGCATTATCTTGATTGCTGTTTAATTTACATGGGATGAAACTAGGGTAGTGTTAGTGGGTTATATAAAGAAAGAAGGTGAGCATGAGTAGAGAGCAAGCCAACAAACAGTATTCCTACCCCGTTTCTGCATGAGTTCTTGCCCTGACTGTGCTTAATTATAGATTGTGACCTTAAAGTATAAATCAAACCTTTTCTCCTTGAACTACTTTTAGTCAGAGTGTTTATATAGGAATAGAAATGGATCCAGTATATATGTGCATATATATATTATGAAATGAAATGAATATTTAGAAATATTTTTGGAGAGGAAATATATTAAAATGACAGTCACTAGTAGCATCACATTTTGCACATTGGAATGAATAGCATATTGTACACTTAGGGTTTTCTCTAATAGCAAACTAAGTACAAGGCTACAAATTAACACAACATACATACATATTTGATATTTGTAGATATTGATTGGCTCATAAGAACAGAGCTCTATATTAAAGACAGAAATCTAAAGATCAGAAATACAATTTGTGGTTAAAGTCAGTATGTATTTTGTAGTATTGGATGAAGTCATTGATAGTACCTACCTGCACAAAGCAGTTAACTTTTCCATGCTGTAAGATTCTTACTAGGAGTGTAGAAAAAGAGAAAAGAGGGGAACTATGGCACCAGTCAATAAAAACAGAAAGACAGGAACTAGATAGATGGCATAGTGATTAAGATCATTTGCTGATCAAAGTTCAGTTCCCAGAACCCATATCAGGCAGCTAATAATCGTTTATAGCTCCAACATCAGAGTATCTGATGCTATCTTTCATCTCCAACACCACCTTTATGGATGTGCACATGCCCACACATAGACATACACATATACGCACAAAATTAGTAATATAAATTATAAAAAAATAAAAGCTAGACAATGTGCATATAGGAAGGAAGTAAAAGGAGGAACAGCAAACAGAAGAATTACGAACAACTGAATCTGCACTGTCAAGGAAATAACATACCTTGGACATCATGTTAGTGGAAATTATGACTAAGATTCATAATCGTTATTCAGTGATATGAATGATTTTAAGATTAAATTTTTAGACTTTAAGATAGAATTATGCTGTTACGCTCTGTCAGAAGCACGTATCACCTCACTTAGCATAGACACATGTCCAGTCTGTTGACAAACTGCTCTATCATTTTCTGCATAGTTAGAGTGTTGCAATATAGATCTAAACTGTCTACAAAGACATCCTCTATTGAAGGCTTAATCACACTCTAACCATAAGGGTTCTGATTCCATCAACGTATCAATACATTTATGGAATTTTAATTTAATAACTACTAGGAGGTTATAAGTACATTAAAAATTGAGACTACTTAGTGCAAGTAGATAAGTGATGATTGCCCTGGAAGGGTCTATCTTGATCTCAAGTACTTCCTCATTCTGCTGGCTAGTTGTAACTGTCAACTTGACACAACCTAAAATTACATGAGAAGAGAGTCTCATTAGGGACTTTATGAAAGAAGGAAACACATGGAGCTTCCTCCTGGAGTTTATGAAGGAGACTTCCTTTAGAATGATGACAGGTTACATAGTATGTGCTTCCAAGAGTACTAACTCATTATGGAAATTGACATCAGGCTTCCCTTGTTGCTTTGTATCAGACTTCAAGGCTTAGTGAGCCTTTTCTAGAATTCCCAGAGTATCATTACTACATGTGGAAGGTGAGTATCAAAAAAAAAATAGAGGAGGCAGATGGGTGATTAGTGCTGTAATCTTAAACACTTTTCACTTTCTTCTGTGTGGTGTTGCATGGCTTTAATCGCAGCACTTGGAAGGTGACATCAGGAGGATCAGAAACTCACTCCCTTCGAGGCCAGCCTGGTCTACAAAGCGAGCCCAGGACAGCCAGAGATATTCAGAGAAACCCTGTCTCGAAAAACCAAAAAAAAAAAAAAGAAACTCACTCCCAACCTCAGTTACACAGAGTTAAAGACCATCCTAGGCTACATAAGATGTCACATGAAAAATCTCCCAAGACATGGAAGAAAATGTCAATAATTAGATCCTACATTGAAATGAGATGAAATCTACCTAAAAATTTAGAGTATCAAGGAATTCGCAGATATATTTTGAAATAAGCATAATAAGAATACAACTATCCTAGTTCAGGATGCATCCTATTCTGTATTCATGTGTGCACACATGTTATGTGGAAGAATGTTTAAAGATCATTTGCATTTTTGAAAGAAGTAGCAGGAGGTCCAAGTGAAACTCCATACATACAAAGCATAAAATGCAAATACTTGGCTGATTGAAGTAACTTTGAAATCGCCTTTCAATGCCCTACAGAAACATGGAAACCATTTAGAATTACCTGAACACATTGCTGCTTTGAAAAAAAAATGTTTTTGGGAACTGTCTCCAAGATATGAACCACAGTGTTACCAAGGTACAAATGTCTCTTATTCCATGAATTTGTGGTATTGTCTGCAGTGGCAAATTTGCAAATCAGTCAATTATGAATACCTCCCCAGTGTTTACCCAACAGAAATCAGAGCATACAATGACTTTAATACTTTCATTTTATTGCAAATTTCTGTTGTTGGCAATAGGGGTCCAGACTACTGCCGTGTTTCCCTACTTAATTAAAAGTAGATAAAGTAAGAGAATAAAGTCTCATTCATATTGTATTGAATATTTCCACTGATGAGTGACTAACCTAATTAAGAGTCACACCCCACTTCAGCAAATGAAAGAAGAAAAGGAATTCAGTGCATTTTGTTAAGCAGAATTAGAACACATGTTGAGAAGTACAGACTAACCATAACATATTGTACACTCATCCGTTACATCAAGGACAAATCAGACAGGTCTACTCAAGACTATTTTATTAAATTCTGTTATCTGTTCTATGGAAGTCTGCAAGTGAGTGAGGAGTTCTTATGCTTTGGATGATACTGTTCATTAGTTGTTCTGTGGAGTGAATTACAGCCTTCATTCCAGTAGCTAGAAATTTATGAAGTTTTGAACTGAAGTCTATATATGTCATTACTGGAAACTCTGTGATGAGATACAATGCAAAAAATATAACTTCTGATGTGTAGAACAAAATATGTACCCTAATTAATCTTTATTTTGTCTGTTCATCTTATCAAAATAGGTGTCTACTCCTGTGATTTTGAAAACATAATTAAGCTATTGGCACTTCAGGTCCTTATGTGTATAATGACTTACCTCATAAGTTCAATGTGAGAATTAAAGACAATAACGTCATTAAATCACTTCTCTTCATCCTCGATATATTGGAAACATTCAGTAAATAGTGTGGAATATAATAATAATTCCAACCATTTCACTTATTTTTAAGGATTGTGCTTCCAGAAATAAGTGCTGATGATTATATGTATATATATACATGTATATATACTTATATATTTATATATTATTTAAATATTTTAAATATATAATATTTTAAGTATAACTATTATATGTATGAATTTATATATATACATATATATGTTATATGATATTCCTTGGCCATTTCATATATATATAAATATATATATATATGATGGTCAAGAGTCTTGGATTGACAAGTGGAGAAGAGCAGAAATAGGGGATCAAAGTGAAGATCAAAATCAGAAAGGACTCAGGAAATTCCTAAAAACTTTGCTGTCTAGTTATATATATATATATGTATATGTATATATATATGTATATGTATATACACCTATATACATAGAAAGAGAGAGAGAATCTGTCTAAAAAAAGACCTATCTATATAGTAGTCTTGTATATTTTCCACCTACTTCAACTTCCCAAGAGTTAAGGCTTAGAGGTAGTGCCATCTGACACAACCACATTGACTGATGAGTGACATAAAACTATAATAATAATCAATTATTTCTTTCAAATATCTTAAGTTTAGTGTATTATTATTTTTTTTCCTTCAGCAAAATCATTCTCAACATTTATCTGAGACTTTTCTGTATATAATAGAAGTTATGTGACAAGATATATGCCCATGGACTAAAGTTTCTCAGTTATTCACATGAGATGGAAAATTAAGAATGTTTAGAAATGTTCATGGAAACCTAATGTTACACAATGAAACAAACTAACCATGGGTATGATTTTAGAGATTCTTTTGTAAAAAGAGCTGTCCATGTTAGACAGGAAGTTTTAACAAAGTACATACACTTTGTCACAGACATTCTATGGTTATTACTCTAGAATAGGTGGCAAATGTTGCCAAGGTCATTCTCAGAGGGTGTCTACCTGGTTTATGCATTGAAGGAAATAAAGTAGGATGCCTGGTTTATTTAAACTTGTTATTCCCAGGTTATGATGATGTGGTATTTAAAATATCATTATTAAAAGGACACTATATGCCAAATTCTTGTCATATAAATCAGTAAATCTTTAGGCAATTTAAAGAAAAAAATTACCAACTTTACTCAAGTTTTGTGTCTAGGGCAGACAAAGAATGTCAGCTAAAAACCATAAGATATTAAAGATGAGCATAAGAAGGTATGGATATACAGGTGAGATAAAGCAGAGAATATTCATCAGCAGTTGCACTGTTTTTTTCTCTTGCTATAATAACATGCCATGACTTAAACCAACTTAGAGAAAAAGAATGGATCATTTTAGTTTACCATTCCAGAGTGAGAGGCTCCATCATGACAGGAAAATCATGACAAAAAAAAAAAAATGGCTTCATTTATAGCACTAGATGCAGGGAGCTGACTTATCACATTTTCATCCACACACAGGAAGCAGAGAGATAGAGAATAGGAAATGGAACTATGCTAATAGACCCCCAAAGCTTGTCTCCAGTGAAATATTTCCTTCAGAAGGCTCACCTTCTAAAGGTTCTCTAATCTTTCCAAAGAACACCACCAACTGGTAACCAAGCTTTCAAATTATAAGCCAGTATGGGGCGTTTCTCACTTAAAACCACATCTAAGACAGTGAAAAGCACACAAAAAGCACTGAAAAGTCAAGAGTCCTGGATTGACAAGCAGAGAAGAGCACAAATAGGGGATCAAAGTGAAGATCTAAATCAGCAAGGACTCTGGAAATTCCTAAAAACGTTGCTGTCTAGTTCTGATGGATGCCACACTAGGCACAACTCAAGTAATGCATTTGCTACCACTTTGCTTGAAAGTAATGGGTGTTTTCAACAAAAACTATGCACTTCGTGTCACAAGTAAGAAATCAATTTTCTCTAGTATCTACAAAGCATGCAATTTTTCAGTCCTTATGGATCCTTTTAGATAGACTTCAATGGCCAGTGCACCTTGTTCCTTTCAAGCACTAAATTAAAACTCATTCTTTCTATGCTCAAATATGTGATTGGAATGGTTTAGCAAGGAAAGTAGGTATAAAGTTATGAATTAGGCAATACAAATATATTGAAAATGTAAATCATAGAACATTTATTATGGGACTCTCAAGTCATTTAATGTTATTCCTAAAATGAAGACTTCTGAGAATTTTTTCTCCACAAGTATCTTATCTTGAGAAATCAGATGCCATATTTTCATTGTAAGGTTTATTTTATTTTTTACATGTGTGTGTATAAGCATGTATGTGTTCCTGTGTGTATGTGCCTGCAGAAGACAGACACCCAATGGTATGGAGCTGGAGTTAGAGGTTGTTGTAAATTGCCTAACATGGGCATGGGATTAACCTGAATCATCTACAGATCAGTACATTCTCATAATCACTGAACCATTTGGTCAGTGGTCTTTTTTTAAAAAAAGTTTATTTATTACTTCATTATGTCTCCATTGCCACCCCTTCCCTCTACCCCTCCTGGCCCCTGCCACCTACCCTCTACTCCCTTTCCCACCCCTCCCCTCCCATGCCTCCAGTGTGAGGTGTGTCCCTGTATCAGCCCCCCTCAATTCATTAGTCACATGAGGTCTAAGAGCTTCCTCTTGCACAGGAGTATACACGGCAGTTCCACTAGGGTGGAGTGTCCCACTAGCAGGTCACCAAGTCCATGTTCCTGCTCTTTTGGGTCTATTGATTCTAGGATGGCTATCCTGCACTATATGGCTAAAATCCAGTTATAAGTGAATGAATATATGCCATGTGTATCTTTCTGAGTCTGAATTAGCTTTTCTAGTTCCATCCAACATCTGACAGAGGGCTAATATCCAAAATCTATAAAAAACTCAAGAAATTAAACACCAACAAACCAGGTAGCCCAATCAAAAAATGGTGTATAGATCTAAACAGAGAATTCACAAAAGAGGAACCTAAAATGACCAAGAGACATTTCAAAATATGCTCAACATCCTTAATCATCAGAGAAATGCAGCTCAAGACGACTGTGAGATTCCATCTCACTCTTGTCAGAATGTTTGAGATCAAAAACTCAAAGTACAGCACCAGCTGGCAAGGTTGTGGAGAAGGAGCAACACACCTTCATTGCTGGTGGGAGTGCAAACTTGTACAACCACTAAGGAGACCAGTCTGGCAATATCTTAGAAAACTTGAAATGGCTCTGCCTCGGGACCCAGCCCTACCACTTCTGGGTATATATCTAAATGATTCCTCACCAAACCACGAAGACTTCTCCTCAACTATGTTCATAGCAACTTTGTAATAGCTAGAGAATGGAAACAACCCAGATGTCCTTCAGCCAAAGAATGGATGGGAAAACTGCAGTATATTTACACAATGGAGTACTACTCATCAGTCTTTTTTTTAATACAGTTTTATTTATACTTGTAATACACAGATAAAAGTTATATTAAAATACTTAAAATTAAACCTGAGCATTTATCAAAATTCACATTATTGTCTTGTAAGCCCCAAGACTAGAAGTATTCCAACCAGGCATCATCTACTTTCACATCCACTTCCTGTGCCTTATCAATACCTCAGTCTGGCCATCTTCTGGGATATTCATCCTTTTCTCCTATGTCTACTCAAGAAGCCCATGAACAGGCTGACTACTATTTTCACTTCTTTCTCTTTCCTAGAGTAGCAGCATCCTGATGCTTTGATATTGTAAGATGAATTTGGAAATACTGTGTCATCTTAATGTGATGGTAGGATGAGGGGTCTTCAAGTAGAAGTCATTAAAAATTAATATTAAGAATTTCAATTTCCCATAGCATTGATCTTTTCTTAGTTAAGGTTTTATTGCTATGAATAGACACCATCACCACAATAATTCTAATAAAGGAAAGCAGTTGATTAGAGCTGTCTTACAGTTTCAGAGATTTAATCCATTATTGTCATGGAGGGAAACATGGCAGCATTGAGACAAATTTGGTGCTGGAGATAGAGCTGAGAGTTCTGTCTTGATCCATTGAAAGTAAGGAGAGACTGACTGTACTGTCTCCCACTGGACATAGTTTGAGCCTAGGAGGACCAAAGTCCACCCCACAGTGACACACTTCCTCCAACAAGGTCACACCTCCTAATAGTACCACCCCTTATGGGTCAAACATTCAAATACATGAGTCTATAGGGGCCATACCTATTCAAAACACCAGAGATGTACTTGTAAGCAGGACTGTTTCAGAGATAAAGGAAATGGTGATTCATCAGGAGCAAGAGCATATTTCCCAAGTCTCTGAAGGTCTCAGTATCTCTTACTGGTGTCGCGTCCCCCTCGACCAGCAAGAACGACACAACTCGCAAAAGCTCTTCTCAAGCAATATATTCAGGAACCTTGTACATCTGCTTCTCTGCTTGTGTGTCTCTCCACTTCTCCTACCCCAAGCCCTTATATGCCTACTCAAACCCAATCAGATCATGCCACCTAGCGATCCAAGATAGGCTCACAAAAGGAGGAAGCACACCGGGCTAGGCAGCTGCTACCAACTAAGGCTTGTTTATAGCTAAGCTTGAGCTTTCTGGCAATAAGCCAGGCGCCATCTTAGGGTTGCAGCTCACCACAGATCCCCCTTTTTGTTTTAAAACGCAACAGGCAAGGGTAGAGGTCTGATCTCTGATATGCATGTAAAGGACATTGTAATGACCCCACGCCCAGTAGCCAATCAGGCTGGTGCCATACCCGTCCAGTATCTTTTTCTCAGAGATGGGAAACTAGGATACCAACCCATATGCAATCAAACATGCCCTTCTTGAAGTCGCTAGAAGCTGACCCCAAGTGCAGTGCTTAGCCTCGCATCCTGAGCGTGATGATAGCTTAGTCCTTTAGGACAGTCAACCAAGCTTGCGGCTGTCCAGCCTCCAAGGCAGCAAAGGCTTACACCAGCATGGCATTACTTCTCCTCTGTGAAATCCTCATCTTACAGATACACCATAGGGCAATGAAACTGAGTAGGAAGAGCATGCCTCCTAGGGCACCCATTCCTTCAGATGATTCATGGCTCGGAGGATCCATGTTGACAGTCCTCAGCAACAGAGACATCAACCCGGGGTGGAATTCACATGCATGATGGCAATTCTCAGATTCTGCATCAACTTATTAACCTCGCCAAACCAATTTTCCTGTAAGATACTGAGAGAGTTGCTTAGACAAATTTGTAGCTACAGTATAATTTTGATATGGCACAGAGGTCACACACAAACCAGTCATTTTCCACTCACAGCCAATCTGGGCAACCTGCCACAATACATCTAAGGCCATGGCTATATTGACTGACAAATTATTCAAGGTAGCGGCAGTCTGCACTGAGGCATCCAGGCTTCCAACCCCTTGTTCTTATAAGGGGTGATAGCTGCTTTACACTCCTTTGTACATTGCTCATACACAAGTTGTTTAATTAAGGGCATTGCCAATTCAGGGTCTCCAAATACCCTTCCAGCGGCCTCAACCATTCTAGCCACGAAGTCTGAGAAAGGCTCAGGGGATCCTGAATAATCTTGGTTAGATTGCCATTCACTTCCCCTTTGTTAGGCAATGATTTCCAAGCTCTGGTTGCGATTAAATTGATTTGCCCAAACACCTGAGCTGGATACCCAGTTTGTTTTTGAGCATATCGACCTTGCCCAAGAAGCATGTCCACATCCCAGGCTGGGTTTCCTGCTGCACGATTAGCAGCAGCTTGTTCATTAGCAAACTCAATCAAGAAAGCCTTCCAATCTAAATACTGCCCAGAGGACAGGCAGGCACGTGCCAAGCTCATCCAATCATTCGGGGTCATGCAATAACGATGAAGAGCTTCCACCTGATCTATAGTGAAAGCAGCATTAATCCCATAAGTGCGGACAGACTCAGCCAGTGCTTTAATTACCTTAAAATCGAGAGGTTCATGATAACGATTTCCCCCTCCATCCTGAAAGACAGGGTAGTACAGCTCATGTCTCACTTCCCTCCAGACATTTGGACAGAATGACCGCCCACTAGGATCACTCAGAGGGGAAGTCTCATTATATGAAGGCGGCGCCAACACAGGTGGCCCAGGACCTGAGGGCTCTATCCGGGTGCAGTCAGAACTCTTCCTCAAGATGACTTTTCCATTTCCTTTGCTAACATTTCAAGTTCCTCTTCAGACTCTGAGCTATCCTCTTCCGAAGTATCTTTCCCAGATTTGACCAAGCGCTCCTCTTTTAACTGCTCTAATGCCTCTTGTCCCTTTTCCACGGCCTTGCAATATCTCTGATCTCCTAAACAACTCCGAACAAGTCTCCAAATAGGCCGTGCTCCTCCCTGCAATGTACCTTGCTCCCAGGCAAAATCTAGATCTCTCCCAAGCTTATCCCAGCAACTGATAAAGGCCAGCAAGGCCAGCATTCGCTCCATTTCTGTGAGGCACTCTCTGCTTTCCTCACCTTGCTCTGCCAGTTTTGTCTTCTACTCGTCCGAATCACGGAACTTTATTGCTCCCTCCCGGAGACCTTATTGCCTCTTTACCGAGGTCCTTATTGCTCCCTCCTGGAGACCTTATAGTTCACAACTTCCCGCGAAACTTTACCTTTAGTTCGCAACTTCCCGTGAAACTTTACCTTTAGTTCGCAATTTCCGCGAAACTTTATTGTCCCAATTTATCCCGGGAACTTACCAGTGCACTGCCCCTGACTGCAAGAGTTCTGAGTCTTTTCTGGTTCCCCGTACGGGCCACCACTTGTCGCGTCCCCCTCGACCAGCAAGAACGACGCAACTCGCAAAGGCTCTTCTCAAGCAGTTTATTCAGGAACCTTGTACATCTGCTTCTCTGCTTGTGTGTCTCTCTGCTTCTCCTCCCCCAAGCCCTTATATGCCTACTCAAACCCAATCAGATAATGCCACCTAGTGATCCAAGATAGGCTCACAAAAGGAGGAAGCACACTGGGCTAGGCAGCTGCTACCAACTAAGGCTTGTTTACAGCTAAGCTTGAGCTTTCTGGCAATAAGCTAGGTGCCATCTTAGGGTTGTGGCTCACCACATACTGGTGACAACAGGACTCCATTTCCAAACTGTTCATTTCCTAACCAGAGTATCCTCTAGAACTTAGTAACAGTGATGACTGAGCCTTGGGGAAGGATAACAGAAACTAAAATCTCCTGTATATTCTTTATTGGGAGTTGTAAATAATTTTGAGTAGTGAATACCATAATTATAAGTATATTTAGAGCCATAATTATACTCAGTCATAATTGCCATATATTTATAATTATGATTAATTCATGATTATAATTATATTTAAGGTTCTTATTAACCTCCAATGCCCTGCTGTAAGTCTACAACTTTAACTGTAGAGACCCCAACTCTGAACAAATAGAGAGTGAATTGAATAACTGGACTTATGCAGAGACATAAGTGGGAGAAATAATATTTATCTCCATCTAGTATGAGCATAACTATAATCACTATATAATTCTGTTATTTTCTTAAGTCATTTACAGATATTTAGAAAATATTGTTATCCTAACAAATTCTATCCCTATTTTCCCAATTTAGTTCTTGGGATCTGATACTCCAAAGAGGCACAAATAAGGAAACAACATTAGATAATATTTTGAAGTAATCAAAATCTGTGCATTATACATTTACTCTAAAACTCAATGGTTTATGAACATAGATGAGGAAACTTCCTTGTGATTTGCTCAGGAGTCATGTAGACGTATACCCATAAGTGATATGGCTGGGTCCCGAGGCAGAGCTATTTGTAATAGCTAGATACTGGAAACAACCCAGATGTCCCTCAACCAAGGTATGGATTAAAAAAAAAAAAAAACTTTGCTACATCTACACAATGGAATACTACTCAGCCATCAGAAACAACAAAATCATGCAATTTGCAGCCAAATGGATGGAACTAGAGAAGCTCATCCTGAGTGAGCTAACCCAGACTCAGAAGGATGCACATGACATCTATTCACTTATAGTCGGATTTTAGCCATATAGTACAGAATAAGCATACTACAATGAATGCGCCAAAGGGAACAGGAACATAGACTTTTTTTCCTGTCAATGAGACACTTTGCCCTAGTGGTGCTGCCTTGTAGGCCCCCAGTGTATGAGGAGGCTCTAGGCCCTCATATGACTGCTGAACTGGAGTGGGGGACTGTTATGTAGGGACAATCTACTCCAGAGGAATGGGTTGGAAGGGATAGGGGTAGAGGGTGGGAGGGCAGGACTAGGAGGAGTGGAAAGAGGGAACTGTGATGAAGATGTAACCTGAAGTAATAAATACATATTTAAAAAAGAAAAAAAAAAACAATGTTTTACTTCGTCCTTTATTTCCTTCCTTCCACCCTCCAGCTTATTCGCCTTTCTTCCTTCCTTTACTTCTTTTTCCTCTCTGTATTTTTTTTCCTTTTTGACCACTTGATTTTACTTGATTCTGTAGCTTAGGCAGAAATATAACTCATTATGTACCCCAGTTGGCCTCAAAATTCCAGAAACCCTTTGTTTTACCTTCCCAACAGTTGGGATTAAAGACATAAATGACCATCCATGGCATATTTTATTTTTTCTTATATCACTTCTGTTTGTCAGTAATAAGTTAAATATATAAATAAACAAATGACAAGACTACTAATAGATTTTTCAGCATCACTTATTATCCAATTTTTTAAGTATATGCGTTAGCAGAGGAACAATCCTATGCTTTTATTGCTGATACATTTTCAATCACTTAAGCATGGCTATATCCACTCATATGTTTACCATACTCAGACTGAGTAGTCTGCTCACTAATGCCCAAGACCAGCATTAGATATGACAGTAGCATGTTTCCCTAGAGAGAGTTCTAAATAGTTTACCTGCGTTCAATTTTTGGAGCTTCCTTATAGTGTCCTTCAAAACCCATTGACAAAGTCATTTGGACGTACTCTTACCACTAGTTTGGAAGAAAAGGTCATGAATTCAAAAATTCAGGAAGTTTAAAAGAGTCACTGAGATCAAAGGAAAAGGAAATAAATAAAGTGCAGAAGCAGAAGAATGCCCTGAGACAGAAGCACCCTTGGCTTCCTGACATCTTTACCATGAACATAGAATCATAAATTTCTTAGCCTTGAATTTTCCAAACTTCACATCACTCAAAAATCTCTCACACATATCTTCACAGATCCAGTACTTCTATGTCTAAGGTATGGATAGGCTTATAAAATTTATTCTTCAGGATAGATTTCACTCCACAAACTTGGAAGTGACTAAAAAATATCTACACTACTACATTTAAATAGAATCAAATCCAAGCATCTCATTCCAGTGAAACAATGGGGTATATAAACTCGCTTATGTTTAAGGCATCTCATCCTCACTGAGATTACACTATGTCACAAATTCTACATGTGTCTACAAATATATTTTCTCAGATGACACTGTGGAAAGCAATCTCATCATTTAAGAAGGTGTCGATGAGTTTGAGAAGAAACTGCTATCTCCCTACTGATATGTACTAGGAAACTTTTTTGTACTGCTGGGTACATGTTTTCTGACCAGCTCTTCTTGAACAAAGAATCTTCCCACCTGTTTTTCTGTGCTTGAACAATTCTTTCCACAGCAATGTTATTGCCTGGGTCCATTAGACTAACATACTTCCACTATGTCAGAATGCCCAGCAGCCCATCGTGATAGGAAGGGAAGAGAACTAACTGAGATGGAAATCCACTAATATTTCTGTAAATAATCTTCCTACTTTGTGATTGATCTTTTAGGAGATTCAATAGGCATTCTTTTCCTTCTTTAGAAAGGGGCATGGAGGCATGCAGGAAACATCATTACTTTTAAGAAGAAAAGAAGGGAGAACACATTGCTTTCTGGGACTTCCTTTCCATCACAAAAGCTCAGAAGTTTATAATTAAGAGAAAAGAAAAATGTCATAAGCCAAGAAATATAATATTTAGTAGATTTTAGTTCCCACTTTTTCTAGTTAAATAGAATAGTTTAAGTCAGGTATGGTGGCACATGCCAAATGCCTTTAATCCCAGAACTTGGAAGGCAGAGTCAGGTAGATCTCTGTGAGTTCAAGGTTAGCCTGGTCTACACAGCAAGTTCTAGGACAGTCAGAGAAACATAAAGAGACTTTTTCTCAAAACAAAACAAAATAACAATGAATAGTAGTTCTAAAAAATGACAATTGCATTTCCATAAGAGGAAACTCTTCTCTGGTGCCATTAACTGGACTAAGAATCTGGACTGGGTAGATCACGGGCTCTATGGGAGAACTTATTGCTGTTTGCTAAATACACAGTATTAAGCTTCACCCTAAGTGTATGTCTTTATACGCATAGATTACTGTGTCTCTTAACTCTCATCAGAAATACTCTTTCTTCAGTAGATGACTATTCATAAAGAGCTCTGCAACTAGTCAATATTAATGTTCGGAGGAGTATTCAATGGGGTATCTATACCACATCCTTTCCTCCCAAAGCGTATAAATTGTCCCAAACGAAAGGGCAGAAAGATTGTAAGAGCCAGAATTAGTGGATGGGTGTAGTGAAACAGAGTCTTTAGGACATGAGTGGGTTATTGCAAAAATGAACTCACATCACTTGTATACGCAAGACTGAACAAGATCAAATCAGACAAAGTACAAGAATGAATGGGGAAATTCCATCATGATAATGAAATTCCACTTTGAGAAGCTACTGACATCTGATGGCTGATGAGGGAAGGAGATTCAGTTTGCCTCACTAATGAGGCTTCTAAGAGACTATCCAGTCTCCTGTAAATGATCCTCTACCCATGCACATTCAGGTAACACTAAGTGTGCCCTGGATTTGAAAATAAGTCAGCATATAAATCTGGGAGAGAAAGTGGAAAGGAGATAGATAGTGAAGGAATTGAAGGGGAGGAATAGGAGGAGGGGTGGATTTGATAATGTTCTTTTAAAACGCATTACTGTTATATTTAAAAGAAAACAAGGGAAAATTCATAAGGCTACATGGAAGGAGAAAGAGTAGATTAAAAAGCCTTATATATTTTCATCAAGTCATTCTCTTTATGTATAAATAATTCCTTCATATAATGTATATTTAGAGTTTATATAACTATTATTTTTGTTTTGTTTTGTTTTTTCAAGACAGGAGTTCTCTGTGTATCCTTGACTGTCCTGGACTCACTTTGTAGACCAGGGTGACCTAGAACTCACAGAGATTCACCTGCCTCTGCCTCCTGAGTGCTGGGATTAAAGGCATGTGCCACCACACCCGGAACAAATTATTATTTTTAAAGTTTGTTTATATTAATATTTTTCTATTTTAAAGTGTTTATTTATTATTTTGCTATGTCTCCATTGCCACCCCCTTCCTCCACCTCCTCAAGGCCCCTCCATCTCACCTTCTACCCCCTCTCCCACCCATCCTATCCATCCATGTGGGGTGTCTCTGTGTATCAGCCCCCCTCAGTTCATTAGTCACATGAAGTCTAAGAGCTTCCTCTTGTACAGGAGGCATACATGGCAGTTCCACTAGGGAGGGGTGTCCCACCGACAGGTAACCAATTCCCTATTCCTGCTCTTTTGGGTCTATTGATTGATTGTAGGGTGGTTATCCTATACTATAATGGCTAAAATCCAGTTATAAGTGGATATATGCCATATGTATATTTCTGAGTTCCATGATGAGCTTTCCCAGTTCCATCATTTGGTTGAAAATTGCATGATTTCCTTGTTTTTGATAGCTGAGTAATATTCCAGTTGGGTGCATAAAAATAGAACTGCATGTATTATTATCTTTAGAGCTGAATGTGCAGCATAATGTATATTTCATTTTAGTAAAATAGCTAATAATAACATTTGTTAATTTATGATTTGAATATAATTGACTTGGTATTTTAACTTGAGCTATAGATAGAAATGTCTGTAAACAATGTGTATATTGAATGTTTTTAGTTAACCACATCGTATTGAATTTCTTCCTTGGATAGAACTGTGATTTCACTACTTCTCTGATGACAATGACAAACTAGGGAAACACAGCCAGCTACTAAATTGCCACTTACTAAACCCCTTCTGTAGTCTTTGAAAAGACTGATTTCATAGCCTCTCTCCACCGCCTTCATGCCCTTTGTAAGATAAATACCCTCCTAAATGGTCACATCTGATTTCTTTTGGCCCACAAACTGCTTAGTCAATGAAATAAACTCTGTCGCTTCTTTCCTCACTTGACATTAAATCAAATTTTGTGGTGAAGCAACAATGAAAACCAAATTGTATGTGTTATTCATATAACTTGTATTACTTCAAAAGTCATTAATTTCTAGAAGGTCATTATGAGAAGTTATTTTCTCATTTCTTTATTAACTCACTCATTCATGTTTTTGACTCATTTAGCAAACACTAATTAGATGCTTTCAAATACTAAATGTACTGCTAACCTGTTAGACATTCAATCTTAGAGACAGAGTTCTTGGCCTTGAGTTTACAGTCCTCAAGACAAAGGGGGCCAAATCATGAAGATTTAAACAGTTCAGTATAATGAAGAAAAATTGAGTTAAGCAAAATATCTATCATGAGTTTTTGTTTATATTAGAAATGAGATTATGAGATAGATAAGAAGTAACATATTCTTAATTTTGTTTTTTTTTTTATCACAAGAGGAAGGAAAAAAGCAAACTTGTTCAACTCTACAATAGCTTAGAGATATCTTGAAAATCTTTGCAGTAAGTTTAACAAGATGAGGTTGGAAACTGATCTCTAAAATTATTTTATTAACTATATGTGTGCAATGTGGATGTGTACAGGGATGAGAATGTAAGTCAAAGTTTCTGCACAGGCCAGAGGCGTTGGGATGCTCTGGAGCTGCAGTTACAGGCAATTGAGAACTTTCTAACATGGGTGCTGGGCAACGAGCTCATATCCTATGCAGGAACAACAGGAGCTCTGAACTGGTGAGTCACCAACCACTACTGAAGTATGAATTCTTAAAACAAGCCAGAGTGACAAATGAGATTTGGAGTTGGCAGATACAATCAGAGAGTTGAGCATAATTCTGTTTGAATGGGCAAGAAGGTATACAACTGTGAAGTGTTCAATAATGAGGGTGGAAAGATGAATAAGTGAAGAAGGACTTTGTTTGTAAAGACAAGTGGTTTATATTCTGTCCTGCATGAGATAGAGAGCATCTGGAAGAATCAACTAAATAGAAGTGAAATGCTGCTTATCTGTTTAACTTGATTTAACTGTACTTTTTATTAATTTTATCATTGTGAGTGTTTGTATAATGTGTTACTGTAAACGCAGGTAGGCACAGGTGTCCCATTGTGCTAGGGCCAGCCTGTCATCAAAGGACAACTTTCAGGAATTGTTTCTCTCTTTCCACCATGAGGTCCAGGAATTAAACTTAGGTCATTATGATTTTCCCTCTACAACATATGTTTTTATGTTTTAAGCCGTCTTGCCCGCTGTAACTTGTGGTTTTAGAAAGATTATTTTCAAATTAGTATGTAACTTGAGGACACTTCTCGATTCAGAGATACCCGTGTCCAAAGTCTGAGATGCAGTCCCTGTAGTATTTAAGGTTTTTAATAAAAAGGACAGTATTATGCTTCTCCTTAATAAATATCTAATGCTTTCTGTGATATTATTCCTATGAATATACAAAGAAAAGTCCACTCTCCACAGATAGAAAACTCATGACAGATCAATGTAATTTAGCAAATAAAGTCTCACTTGGTAAAGCAATGAGATTCATAGAGATTATTACATAGAGATAAGGGTTATTAGAGATACAGATATGATTCAATGATAGCTATATCACCAAAAGGTCACCTAATCTAAGGAACACCTCACAGGAGCTGGAATTCACTCCATGACTTTCAGGCAGCTGGACAAGCCACAGAGTATTTCTAGGCAGCTTGGCTGGTCTGCCTCATCCACAGCATTTACTGATTATACAGCCTTGATGAAGGAATAGCCATGTGCATCTTATGAGTTTCAGGAACTTTCTGAGACTCCCAAGTAGTTAATGAGGAATTGAGTAGCAATGTAGAATTTTCTAAGTCTTAGCAAACCATAAACTTAGTAGGAAATTGCTTTGCAACAAATGGACAGTCCATAAAGTATTCATTAGAACTCCACTTATATTTAAGATTTTGTATTTCTCATTTCCAACTGGTAGTTCATCTAATATTTAAAAAAAGAAAGAAAATACCTTCATGAAGGAAGTAATAATAGGAATATTTAATAAATGGGAAGATGAATACTGAAAGGTTATTAGTTATCTTATGAAAATTAAGTAAATGGCCAACAGAAGTTGATTGCATTGTTTCTATGTGTGATTGTCACAATTTGTGCCTTCTATAAATATTTCAGTTATCTCTATTGACTTTTAAGTTATAAAACATCAAAAATAATTTAATTGTGTGTTAAAGTATTTACTGTAAAAAGATAGGATCCAAGGAGGAATTAATAAGTTTAGATTTTTATGGGCTAGAGAGATGGCTCAGCCGTTAAAGGCTAGGCTCACAACCAAAATAAGTTTAGATTTTTGTTGATATTTAAACTTGTGCATATGATTTTCAGGACAAGTCATTTGTAACCAAAGCCATTTAGTTCCAGTAACGACAGCAACAATAAACAGACATTTATCAATTGCTTCTGTCTCTGAAACCAATGCCAATAGAAGTCAATTACAATGACCTAATGCACAATTTCTCCAAACATGGTCTCTTTTCCCTCACTCCTCAAACTTCATAAGGAATTTCATGACAGCAAAAGTGATGAAGAATTAACCTGAACTTTGATCTTATTCAATACCTGTGAGAATTTCAAACTATAAAACAAATTACATGATGCTCTTTAGTTATCCTTCCTTATACAAATACACCAATAAAAAATATTCTAATGTACTAAACTTAAACTTACAAAGCAGAGAATGATTGACTTGCATGATGTGGTATTACATGTCATGGATTTTAAGCCTTTTAACTGTATGTATCTGGAATATTAAATATCATTGACTGATACTATTCTGCCAACTGTGTCATTCAACTTTCAAAATACTAAAATTTATAGTAGAAAGAAGGAAGAAAGATTACATAAAGCAACTTATGACTTTAAAAGCAAAGCACTAAATTTAAAAATGGTATATTAATTTAAATTATAGTAATTAAACTGATAAAATAGCTGAAATAAATTCTTTAATCATTACAATTTATTACGAAGAGAATATGGTCCAAGTGGCCAATAATAAAACCATGAATTTCATAAACAAAATTTAATAGGACCAAAAATATTTGACAAAAATGTTCAATGTAATTATGCAAATACATTTATATTATTCCAAGAAATAATTATGCAAATGTTCACTATACTTAGTCAATTACATAAAACTAACATTATTAATCGTAAGATTTACAAAGATGTGAACGAATAACATATTCTGGGATGTCAACACCACAATGATTGTATCAGAATTTGGCACAGGCATCTTGGAAAGAATTTGACACTAAAGATTAAAAGACTGAAAATTTCCAAGTCTTTCTCTCAACAACTTTATGTTTAAGAATGTACCATAGGCATAAATTTTTAAAAGTTCCCAATATTTACTGAAATAGAGGTTGATACAGTCTTACTTTTATGCAGGGTGTAAAAATCAATTTTTTGAATACTATATAGCCACATTATGGGACTATTTTGCTTTTTATATTTTTACTTAGTTTTATCTTATATTTTTCTATAATAATTATGAAACTTGACAAAGTCTTAAAAAGCACAAACAAAATGCTACTAATATCCCAAACAAAATAAATACAAAAGGAAAGAAATCAATATTTGGAGATAAAAGGAAGTGCAAAAATATATACCTATATCATTGAGAATTGGGTAAAAGGTACTCAAGTAAAGAAATGTACTACAAAAAAGATGCAAGTCAATTCTTAGTTCTACTCATGCCAAGAACAATAAATAAAAGTCAAATATTTCAGGTTACCTGGAACATTTGTAAAATTAAAGCATATGAATGCATGACAGCCTCTGATCTCACATAAAACTGGGACCAGATACTGGATATTCCTGAGAAAATTCAAAGTCTTTGGGAACAATAGGAGGTAGGCAGGTGGCTCTTGCTCATTTGTGGAGTTATTCTCATGCAAGTAAAAGGAAATGTCTGAGCCTACATGATCCCAGTATTCCAACATTCCCTTGTTGTCACAGTGGAGGAAGGGTAGAGAACATGAAAATTTTTCATTCCACAAGATTGGGTACATCAACAGTCCAGATCTGTTACCAAAGGCCTGGAAGATTCCTTGAGAGTCAATCACCTCTGATATTAAAAAGTCACTGAAGTTGGATTCTGATTTCAGCAGAAGAAATCAACAACAATCACTGCAGTAGGAGAATCACAACAACAGGCTACAAGAACTCACTAATAAGAAATGAAGGAACGCAGACAAAATCCGAAGCATTCCTAGTGGACCTCTTCTTGCCTGGTAGGAGGTCAATGAGAGAGGGTGCCCACATCCATAGGCATCTTTTTTTATTAATTAATTAATTATTTTTTTTATTTCTTCAAGTTACATCTCAGTTGCAATCCCCTCCCTACTACCCCCCCTCTGGTCCCACCCTCCCCCCCCTCTCCCCCCCCACCCCCCCCCCATTATTCCTTTTTTTTTTTTTTTTAAGTATCAGATATATCTTATTACCCCAAAAGCTCCTCCTTTCAGTCCAACAAATGGCTCTTTCTCTTATAATAACAAATACAAAACAACAGAAATAATTAGGCCACAATTATGAGAATTATAAAGCTTAGCATACATTCCCAATGTCCAGTCCATACGTATTTGTCAACTGACTTTAACATTCTATTATCCAACCATCTCCATGAGTTTAAAGTTCTATATTCAACTCAGCTTCAATCTTAACTTGCATCACCATTTTAAAAACATCTTCTAGGATCCAGAACACCCTCTTAATTCCTAAACAACTCAAAATTTAACTATGAGACTCTAGTTATCTAGTCTTCAACCACATCAGAGACCTGAGAGGGATGAATATATCTGATTATACAGGAAGTGCAGGGACAGCACCTTCTAAAACTAAGAAATGACATGCTTGCTAGTGGCTGCCTGGACAGTTCCCATTTTTCTCCATACATTACAGCATCAGTTTTCAGCCATTTGACCCTGTTTCCCTGACAGACATTGACTGTAAAGCAGGAATTATGAAGGACTTGCCTACCCTGTCTTGGCAGAGCTAGGCTGTAGACTTACATGCTTCCAAGTTTTGTCCTTTTTGGACAGCATTCTGTCTACAGTTGAAGCAAGAGATTTTTCTTGCCAAGTGACAGGCTTGCCACTAATTCAACCATCTCCATTTGGAGATTCTTCAATGCTCATCTTCTACTTGGAGTAAAATAGGGGGTGCTGTCAGGAGCTGACATGTCTCATTATCAAAAAAATCTTAAGTTAAGAAAGTATCATTGAGTGCCATATTCTGCAGAACTCTTGAGGTTTTTGAAGACCACTTATCTATTTCCTTATATTTGGATAAGCAAACATTGCTTGTCTCTTAGCAACTTGATTTCTGGTTAACTTAGAAAATAACTGTGATAGACTGCCCTAGTACCTAACAAAATGACATGCTTGAATGAATATTAGTTTGGATTTCTTAATTATCCTAAGCAGTTTATGACAGTTGTTAACAAAGAGTCAAAACTTCACATTTTCTTTTTAGGCGTTATCTAGGTACAATACCTTAAAAAGAGTTAACCTTAATTTTGTACCAATATACAAAGATCAATACCAATGTGGGCAAATATAATGTTAATTTTGTATCAATATACAAAGATCAATACCGATGTAGCCCAATATAATCTTAATTTTGTATCAATATACAAAGATCAATACTGATTTAGCCAAATATTATCTTAATTTTGTATCAATATACAAAGACATAAGAGCATATCCAATAATCTGTCCTTTTTTATTTATCGTTCCTATATTATATATAAATCCCATTTTTTTCTCAAGTCTTTTCAACCCTCCATAGGAGAGAAAGAAGGATACAGAAAAGAAAGAGAAAATTCTCTGGGTCTAACTTCCAAAACCTATTTAACAAGACCATTAAACAGCTTGCAATCTATCCCCCTAAATAACAAGTATCTCTAACCCATCAAATGGCCAAAGGGGGGGGGAGAATCACCCACCCTGCATTAGCATCTTTTAATTGGTTCAAAACTACACCTGATGATATAGGATGTGATCATTTCCATTCCACCTTTAGAGTTTCAGTTGAAGTCATCAAACTGCTGACTTGAGTTCCAAGAGTCTCTGGGAGTCCACTTTTACCCTGTTCTGCTCCTTTCCTACATAGCTTCTAAAATGTTTATCAGATTAGATTAGTCCATAGCTGTAAGTCCTCTAATACTCTTTAATCATGGCAAGAAATACAATTGCAAATCATTACCGGCAGTGTCCTATCGTATATTTCTGACTTATTTTTCCTTATCTGCTTACCATTTACAATACAGAAGACTCTATGGTTTCCTTCCTGTCATTTGAATTTATGTCACTGATTTCCATCAGGACCTCTGTACAGATTGTTCTTCCTAATTGAATATTCTATTTCCACATTTTCACAACTTCCTCCTCATCAGTGGGACTCAGTATAAATGCCACCTCCTTGTATGCTGTGAGTCTGAATCATTGCTCTATCTCTTAGTGTGTGTACAAAAATTATTCAATATTAGTCATTGCCCAGTCAAGGACAGACTCAAATTTTCTCTGCAAGACCTGGTTAAGAAATTGTGTGTGTGTGTGTGTGTGTGTGTGTGTGTGTGTGTGTGTGTGTGTG
>CAJQZJ010033615.1:2324064-2365478 GCA_907164525.1 Lophiomys imhausi | reverse complement strand
GTGTGTGTGTGTGTGTGTGTGTGTGTGTGTGTGTGTGTGTGTGTGTGATCTAAATTAGCAAAGGTACATGGAGGGTAAAGTACATCTTTTCTCAAATACATTTTTGGAGGGTTAAATGTTAGCTTTAAAATGATCATGGTGAAAATAGGTATACCACTAAACTTAATAATAATTACAGGTTTTTTAGCTATCCCATGGCAAGCTAGGTGATGAATTCTGTCCAAGAAAAATTGTTGTGAACAATTTTTGGAAGGGTGTATTTTATTTAAAATTTGACTGGGCATGATAAGAGGTTGAGAGATCACCGCCACAGTCTTTGGGTGTGGAGGAAGTTGGATGTAATCATTTAATGCTGGAATAAATGGGAATTTAAAGTGAAGGAACAAAGTTGGAGGTAAAGACATGGAACAGTAATTAGAGGTAACATTATGAATAGGAGTTTCTGGTTCTAATAATTATCAGGGGTGTTGTAGAAAGTTTCTTGGTGTATGGAGTGATGGAGATGGCAAGGTAAGGGACTTGTAATTATCTGACTTAGAAGGTTGTCTTGAAAATAAATTTTGCAAAGGTAAAAAAGCCCACTTTACATGGGCCTTATTGGAACAAATAGTGTAGCGGAGACTTGCTAACTTTTAGAAAAACATGGAATCTCCATTCTCCCATGAGGTGACAACTCAGCTCTTTTTTTACAGATATTTAAAAATAATTCTATAATAAAGAGCATATTATGTCAGTGATGACACTATGTCTAAAACCTCAACTCAAAACACTGAAACAATGTTAATATTGAACGAATATTTGTGAGGAACAAACCTGTAGCAGACAGTTGGTATGTATGTACACAGAGGCTTTATGTAAATAAACATGTAAACATTGGTAAATATTTAAAGATAAAGCAGGTGTGTGTGGAAAACATAGTTTTGTGTAGAATGTAGAAAGCCAGCTTGATGTAATTTGATCTGTTTGAAATTTTGTTTTATATTGTGCCTATTTTGTTTTCGGTGATAAGATTTTGCTGTATTAATGAAGATGATTTGAAAACTTTATATCCTTCTGCCTCTACTTCCCAAATGCTGATTACAGCCACTCACTGGAATTATGACATACTAGGGAAGAAACTCAAAGCTTTGTGCATTCTTGGCCAGCACTCTAATAAATGAGCTAAATTCCCAGTCTGTGCTCAAGTTTTTAAGAATTAGTGGAAGACTGGGAAAAGAGAAAATGCAAGAATATATGTAACACATTAAATGTTAAGAATTGTTAGAAAGTAGTGAAATATACATGGGAATTCTTTATAATATCCTATATTTTTATTAGGATTAAATTAAACTAAAATAAGAATCCATTAAAAGAAAATTTAGTAATAAAATAGAATCTGTACACTGGTGTTTGCAAGAAGACCATTGGAAGGCTTTTGTAACAATTCTCACAGAAAATGATGATTTCTTAGAAAATATTAGTGAAGATGGCAATCACTAAAAGATGGGCAGATTCTGGGCACATTGTAAAGGTAGAGTCAGTATTCCCAACAGAGGGAATTAAACATGTGAAAATTGTTTTCTCAACTCAAATGCATTATTTATCATTTTATTCCATAATTTCACACTACTGAGATATAAAGATTGGAACTGTAACAGATTTTTTAAATAAAATATCTTCTTTTCTCATCATTTTTCTGTCCATGGGGCTTCTGTAACCTTTCGCATTGTGCCTGGCATTAAAGATGTCTCAAGCACCTGGCTGTAGCCCACACTTTTTCCTGTCTAGGTTTATGAATTCCAATCACCCAGGTCTCATATGAGCCAAGATGCTCAGTCTGCTGCTCTGTTCAGCGAGAGCCAGTGTCTCAGTCAGCAATTCTCTGTGTTAAAATAATGCCATCTGCTGCTAGCCAAGCTGTAACTAGAATCTTTCCTGCAAAGAAAGATGTGACATTTTACCATAATTCCTGTCACTTTAGGTTTCATCTAAGGCTTTTTAGGGAGCTGATAGAGGCTCTTCAACGATTTGGTAACACCGAGTAGAACTAGGCTCTCTGGGATAAGTCAAAAGCATTTAGCTAGTATATTTTCTCTTATTAAAAACACTAGTCTGTTTAATTAATAGCTTTGTTAAAATTATTGAATGCATTTTGAAGGAATTAGTTCAAAGATCTTACAGGTGTCAGCATTGACACTTTGCATTGCATGTTTTCAAAATGAAAACAAGGAAAATGGCTAAGACCATAAGACATATATTGGGTCAGCTGATCATAAGTAATGTTTATATATACATCTGAGATCTTAGGGAAAGTAAATATGTTTCAGGCAAATGCCAAGAGTATGTGAATGAAAATTGCACACGAACAAAGAATTAACCTCAGGAGACCAATAAAGACAAATATATGTCTTAATAACTAAGAACTCAAACCACTGGCATGTGTAGGGCAGTTACAACTCAGATATGTCAACAATGCTGAGTTGTTTCTATGATAAAACCAGAAGTAGCAAAAAAAGAAAAGAAGAAAAAACAACCTCACCCTCTAGTATAAAAGTAAAGACACATTACCTTTCTTGTCTCAGTAAAGAGACAGGTGTTGTCCCCTAACATATAGAATATCAGACAAGTATGCAGATACTGGGCATAAGAATAAACCCGTGGTAGCCATGTAAATAGAAAACTCTCAGTATAAAAAGGGATACAACAATGAGTTTGGGGAAAGTCACATCAGGGTGCTTTTTAAAAAGCAAATGCACATCCCTCTAGGAAAGGTGCCTTAAACTCAGTCCAGAGGGCATATCTGGCTCTCAACACTCACCAAATATCATTTTATGAAGTTATAAAAAAAAAGGAATGGGAAATAATTCACCAGGGTAGAGAGTCAGATGTCAGATCTGACTGACAACAGGGCAGAAGCCCTAGGGTCATTAGCTAGAAGTGATTATAAATAGGGCATAAAATCTCTTTCTCTCTCTCTCTCTCTCTCTCTCTCTCTCTCTCTCTCTCTCTCTCTCTCTCTGTGTGTGTGTGTGTGTGTGTGTGTGTGTGTGTGTGTGTGTGTGTCTATGGAAGCCAAAAGAAGATGTCACTGGGTCACTGAATCTTCTGAAACTGAGTTACAAACATTCATGAGCTGTGTATTGTGGGTGCTGGAGACTGGACTTGAGTCCTCTGGATGAACGGCTACCTCTCCTGACACTCTTACTAATGAACTATCTTTCCAGTTCCCACCTTTTTGAAAATTATGCCTTTTATGTTTACATATAATATATCTACATTTCTCCCTTCTTTTTTATTTAAATTTATATATATATATATATATACACATATATATGTCTCTTTGTGTGTGTGTGTGTGTGTGTGTGCAACCTGCTCAGTCTCTATGTTAATTATAGCCTCTTTAAAAGATAAATGGCATAAACTTTCCTCTTAGCACAGCTTTCATTATATTATATAACTATGGGTATGTTATACATTTGGTTTCTTTTTTTGGCATACAATGGTAATTTATTTTATCTTTTTTATGTTTATTTATTACCTCAAGTTACATCTATATCACAGTGTCCTCTTTCCACCCCTCTGGGTCCCACCCTCCCACCTCCTCCCCTCTCTCCCTCCTATCCTACTCCTCTGGAGTGGGGTGTCTCTACATATCAGTGCCTCCCAAAGTTCAGCAGTCACATGAGGGCTAAGAGCTTCTACATGTACTGGGGGCCTACATGGCAGCACCACTAGGGCAAAGTGTCCCACTAACAGGTAACAAAGTCTGTGTTCCTGTTCCTTTTTGTGTATTGGTTGTAGGATAGTTATCCTGTACTATGTGACTAAAATCCGATTATAAATTAATAGATGCCATGTGCATCCTTCTGAGTCTGGGTTAGCTCACTCAGGATGAGCCTCTCTAGTTCCATCCATTTGGCTGCAAATTGCATGATTTTGTTGTTTCTGACAGCTGAGTAGTATTCCATTGTGTAAATGTACCACAATTTTTCTTTATCCATTCATCAGTTGCTATCCGACTACCACAGATTAAAGCTGGATTTCTATGACAGAAACAAAAGAGCCTACAAACTGATGGAAATGGACCAACTCACTACTGAATGACAACTGGGTCAAGGCAGAAATAAAGAAATTAAAGACTTCCTAATTCTAAGTTTGTAAGCTCTCTTTTCTTTCTGTTGTTGAAATCCAGCTTTAATCTGTAATAGTCTGATATGATGCAGGGAGTTATTCCAATTTTCTTGTATCTATTGAGACTTGCTTTGTGACCAAGTATGTTGTCAATTTTGGAGTATGTTCCATGTGGTGTTTAGAAGAAGGTATATTCAATTATGTATCAATGAAATGTTTTGTAGATATCTGTTTGGTTTGTGTCTGATAGCTCCATTATTTCTCTGTCTAGTTTTTGTCTGGATGGCCTGTCTGTTAGTGAGACTGGGCTATTCAAGTCTCCCACTATGAATGTGTTAAGGTAAAGTGTGATGTAAGCTCTAGTAATGTTTCTTTTACAAACTTGAGTGCCCTTACTTTGAGTCATAGATGCTATAAATCGAAATGTCATATTGGTGGATTTTTCCTTTTATGAGTATGAAGTGTCCTTCCCCACCTTTTTTAATCAATCTTGGTTTGAAGTCTAACTTGCTAGATATTAGAATAGCTACAGTAGTTTACTTCTTGGGTCCATTTTCTTGGAAAATCTTTTTTCTAACAATTTGCTCTGAGGTAATCTCTATCTTTGTTATTGAGGTGAGTTTCTTGTGTAACAAAAGAATGGAATCTGTTTTTGCATCCATTTTGCTAGCCTGTTTTTTAATTGGGAAATTGAGTCCATTGATATTGAGAGAGGTTAACTTCCAATAATTGCTAATTCCTGTTATTTTATTACCTTTGGTAGTGGTGGTAGTCTCAATGCATGTATGTGTGCATATGTGCATGTATGTGTGTATGTATGTGTGTGTGTGTTTTCCTTTAGTGTAAAATTATTTATTGCCTGTGTTTTGTGGATGTAGTTAACCTCCTTGGGTTTGAGTTTTCATTCAGATACCGTCTGCAGTGTTGAATTTGTAGATAGATATTGTTTATATTTGACTTTATTATGAATTATCATATTTTCTCCATCTACAGTGATTGAAAGTTTTTCTGGATAGAGTAGTCTGTACTGGCATATTGGCTTCTAATAGCTTTTAATATATCTGTCCAGGCTCTTCTTGCTTCTAGAGTTTCCATTGGGAAGTTGGATGTAATTCTAACGGGTAAGCCTATATATGTTACTTGGCCTTTTTCCCTTGCAGCTTTTAATATTCTTTATTTTTTCTGTACATTTAGTGTTTCAATTATTATGTGACAGGGTAAAGGAAGACATTTATGGTTCAGATTTTTGTTTTTGGTGGTGGTGGTGGTGGTAGTGGTGGTGGTGGTGGTGTGTGTGTGTGTGTGTGTGTGTGTGTGTGTGTGTGTGTGTGTTCTGTAAGCTTCTTGTACCTTTATAGGCATGTCATTCTTTAGTTTAGGAAAATTTTCTTCTATGATTTTGCTAAGACTATTTTCTGGGCATTTGTTCTGGGAATTTTCTTCTTCTATTCCTAATATTCTTAAGTTTGGTCTTTTCATAGAGTTCCCTATTTCCTGCATGTTTTGCATAAGAAAATTCTTAGATCTAACATTTTTTACTGATATATCTATTTCTTCTATCAGATCACAAAAGAAATGATGACAAAAATGCATCCCAATCAATTTACTTCTGAAATTGCAGACACACTTTTTGATAAATATAAATAGAGATCAATTTATCTTCATGTATAATGTGAAAGAATGTAGTCAAGCTTCAGAAATCCAAAGAAAATTAAGAAGAAAACTTTAACACAGCAAAATCAAATATTTATATACAACTGAATATTAGCCTGATTATAGACTTCATGACAGAGGTCAATATAAAGTGGAACAAGGGAAAAAGGATGGTAAATTAGTTGCTTTCAAATTCTCAATTACCCATGTAAATTCCAAAGAAGTTTTAACATATCATTTATTAAATAAAAGAAGTATGAATCTGAGCTCAAAACCAGAAGTTTAGTATAATGCAGGTACACGATTATTTTCCTTCAAATTTTAAATGAAATTCAAAGATGGGTGGTAGTGATTTTAGTTAACTATTAAAAGTGTTTCCTGCTCTTGGAGAGGAATTTAACTTGGTTTTCAGAGACCGCCTAGGGTGGCTCACAGTCAAGCAGCAAAAGCAAGGTTTGTAAGATACTCAAAGGATGTCTTACACATGAGTTGTCATTCATTTTTTTTGTTTGTAGCATGTTGGTACTGTTATGCATTATAGATTTTACAGTATCACACCTTTGAGGCTCTGTTAGCAGCTGTTATTCCAACCTGAAATGGCCACCTCCTATAACCAGGCAAGACTTCCAATGGAAGGATGGAGATAAAAACGTACCCACAAAACCTTGGACCCAATATTTATCCTTCCTACAAGTTGCCCAGGGATAAAGATGGAACAGAAATCGAGGATATGACCAACCAATACCAATGACTGGCCAAAATTGAGATACTCCATACACACACACACACACACACACACACACACACACACACACACACAGAGAGAGAGAGAGACAGAGAGAGAGAGAGAGAGAGAGAGAGAGAGAGAGCCCTTCATCATAACATTACGAAGAGAAGAGATAACCACACATATCTCCCCTTCTGGGAGATGTATTACCTGTTAATGAATGCTTCAAAAGGGGAATATCCTTTGCCTCCCTGACAGATTGGTTGAGAAGAAGGAGATAAGAAGGAAAGGATGGAATATAGCAGAATTTGATGGGTGATTAATAGATCCTTAACACGTTATATATGAAACTGTCAAAATGTTAAATGATCAAGAATCCTCTAAATAATATAAGAAAAAGGAACTGTAGAAGACTTAGGATTTTCACACATGAATAGGACTTTGATTTACTAATTAACCTATTTCTCTTTTGTCTGAAAATTTTAGAATGAGGCTGTAATTAAGGTTTACCATTTCATTTAAAGCTGAAACTAATAATTCACACAAATTCAACAATGCATTTTACTCCATGAGGTACGGTCTATGAGTATTAATGTCGTCAAAATTGAATCCTCACTTTTGACATGATGAGAAAAACAGCAGAATGTTGAAATACTAGACATGTTTTAAGAAGCCAAAGTCTAGTTAGAATGAGAACCAAGATGACAGACTGTCATATAAGGTCACAATGAAACAAGTGGGGACATGGTCGGATCTTGAAAATTGCTATCAGGGCAATCAGAAAGTATGAGAGCTGCTCCTAATGAGGCAGGTTTCTTGAACAATTGCCCCAGTAGTCAGAGGAAGTTTATAGATGAATAGAGCATAAAGAAGCTCAGTACTGGACCAACAATTCTTTGTTAACTGTAAAGATACATTTTTTCTTTGTCTTTGTTAAAATAATTTAGAAGAGTCAAGTAAATACATGTACAACATGGTGTGTGGTCTTATACCTCTGTTATTCAGTAATAAGGATCTGCATTTAGATAACTCCATTGTAACATTTTGATCATAAACATATAAAGAACAATGTGTTGATATAGTTCTTTAAAAAGTAAATATTTTCGCTTGTTCTCTTTAATAGAAGATTATAAATGCTAAAGAAAGAAAAGTTTGTAGTCTAAAGATGATGATGTAGGTCTTTTATTTTTTGTTTTTGTTTTTGTTTTGTTTTTATTCCTGCAGTAAAACTTTACAGCCTAATTAGGCAGTGGACAATGCCATACCCTTATACTGGAAGATGACACTCCAGCATGCTCTTCTGACCTCTGTGAGCTCAGGAAATTCATCATTGCCAGACATCTACGACAATCACTAGAAGTGATTTCTGAGAGCTTGTCTCTACACGTGGGTAATAATACTTATTGTAGTTGCCCAATGATAAAAGGAGATGTTGTCTTTTGTGGCATCTTACTATGTCCTGTAGTTCCCACATATTTCTGTAACCCTTTGATATAATTATTGGGACTCATGAGAAAATAAAATTTATACAGCAATACTCTAGCTTCCTGTGATATTTTACTTCCAAATAACATATGACTACTAGATTCCCCTGTACAATATTGGTCTGCAGCGACAATAAAATTGTCATGAAGAGTTGACAATAGACCACTCTGCATGGTGATAACCACCATTTTGTATTATAAAAGCTCAGAACTTTATGGGGCTTTCATAAACGTGATCAATTGCCACAATAAACTTGAGAGGCATTTGTAGTGGTTTATTTTTCTCTGGCTTCCAGCAGGAACTGCTTTGCTTGTTGGTCTGATGTTAGGTTGCAGAGACTGTGTGGATTGCCCAGAACTATGGAAGTAACAGCCATAATTGCTTCTATCAGGGTACTTTCAATTCTGCATTATGTCCAGTAATTTATTTGTGTTTCTGTAAGCCACCATGTTTCATCAGTAAATAGTAAATTCTCTGTTCTAAATAAAACGGGAAAGAGAAACCACACTATCTATGCCTAGATATTTTAATTTATTTAGTGTGTGTGTGTGTGTGTGTGTGTGTGTGTGTGCACCATAGAGTATGTAGCATGAGAAAATAATCTTGAGTATATGTCTTTGCTTTCTGCCTTGTTGGAGCAATGATCTCTGGCTGTTTGTTGCTGATGTGCGCCAGACTAACTAGTCAGGAGACTCCTATTATTCTTCTATTTCTACCTTCTGCCTATAGGACACCTGGCCTAGTGAAACACTTGCTACGGACTGATTTTGCATGACTCTGGATATTCAAATTGAGATCATCAAGCATGTCTCCAGAATGTTTAATCCACTGAATTTTTTCCCAGGTCAACATTATAGTTATATAAATGTGTGAGTGTGTGTGTGTGTGTGTGTGTGTGTGTGTATCTTCCTCCCTTCCTTCCTTCCTTCCTTCCTTCCTTCCTTCCTTCCTTCCTTTCCTTCTTTCTTTCTTTCTTTCTTTCTTTCTTTCTTTCTTTCTTTCTTTCTTTCTTTCTTTCTTTCTTTCTTTCACAGCGGAGAGTGCTAACATAGTCTCCCACAACCACAAATTACGCAATCAAGTTTCCTGGATTTGGGATAATCACAGAGGACAACTCATCTGGAGTGTAATAGCTAAGTCTCACTGGAAAAAACACCTTCATGATCATGATATCTCCCATGACAGTTAAGCATATAGATACTATTTCTATACCAATAGTTTACATAAAAATTAGATTTTTTTTAATCAAAGGAGTATATTTTATGTCCATTTACTTTACATAAATAGAAACGAAATTGCATATTACATATTAGCAAAAATAGTTGACTTAAAGGTATATCCCCAGGATCAGATCAGTTTCAGGAAAAAATGCAGTCCAAATATTTTTAAAACATATACCCTCCTGCCTGAAGCATTGGTGTCCTCTTCTGGCCTTCTTTGGCACCTGTGTCCACACTGGCATACACAAGATACACTCACACATTTACAAACATGCAAATACAACTTTAATTAAAAAAGGAAATAATTTGAATGAAAACTAATGTTTTATAGACTAATATAATTTTGTTTTAATAAAAGATGTTTCATACAGAAGAATTAATTTAGTCTTGAAATTATTACTTAATGTTAATTTACAATTTAATTAAGCAATTATACTGGAAATTGGGGAAGTTTATTATACACAAGCTGAAACACTTAACAAGAAAAATACTTGTATTCTTCAAAATATTTAGAAATGTGACCATGATATTTCATTGTACCTGTATTGATGTTGCATCAAGTTTAGCAAATAGAACCTCATGTTTCAGTGTATAATTATCTGAAGCCTGTGGATTTGCCCAGTGATTTAACAGGAAGCTACATAATTAATAAACAATGATTATGCTTAAAGATCAAGCATGGTGTGCTGATTTAGTTTGTTTTCATCAACTATCCAAATTACTTGACTAATACTAGAATGGTTTAATAAAGAGCTACACATATTAACCCTTTTTAGCTATTAGCTAACGTTATCTACTTTCAAAATGTCAATCAGTCTCGATGATTACTAGTCTATCATATCAAATCTATGTTTTCTGATAGGGGAGCTGAATAATACAATAGTTTGAAACTATGGACAAGATTCTGGAATTTCTCAGGATTCCTAAATGTTCATATTTGTAAAAATTCTGCCTGGGACCATTTGACAGTTATTTCATTTCTGATGTTTACATTTTTAGTTAAGGCAAGATATCTGTGGAAATGAGTTATTTTCATTTTCATTCAACCACTCTGATAAAAGATACTTCATTTTATGTGTAAAAACCCAACTATAATTCCAATTTTGTTCCTTCCTTGTCCACACAGTGCTCCATGAAAGAAAAACAATTTGAATGAAAGGTAAGGAATACTTATTTTTTGTTACCTTTTTAAAGAAAAGTAGATTTCTTGAGAGAAAAGAATTATTCATCATTGAAGGGAGTGTAGTACAGGTCTGAGAGACCTCATAAGGGACAGTAGGGTCAGATAAAGAGCAGAAAATTTGTAACAGCCAGAGGTCAGTACTGCCTTGAAATAGTATCTACTGGACACAAGCAGACTGCTGCAGTCATGAACACACAGCATCTGTGGTTGTCCATACAAGATGTGAATCAAGTCTGTCAACATTCCAGCATAGATGCAAGAGGGACAGGAGAGCCTCAACCCAGCTGTGGAGCTATTGGTAGCTGAGAGCTGCAAAGTTAGAGAGTGTCACTTATTTTTTCCAGGGACATGCAATTTGTGACCATTTGTATCTTTAAATGATCTTTATCTGCAATATTTTAGGCAGTGACATCCTTTTTTCCATTCACAGTTGTAAACCCAAACATGGCTTTACTTGAATATGTCAAGTATGCTTGAATCTCCCTCAGAGGGGAGAAATATAGACATCAGAAATGGATGGAGAGAGAGAACTGAATGAGAGAGGGCATGGGGAGGGGAATGAAGGAAGGGGTGGATCAATGCTGGGGGGGGGGGTAAGGTGGGAGGGCTGGGAGAGAGGAGGGGAACTGACCTGAGTGGAATCTTTGGGACAAACTGGAGACTTGTGACTGGGAGACCCCTCAAGGGTATAGAGGTGACTCTAACTGAAAATCCTAGCAATGGGGATATGGAGACTGAACTGGCCTCCTCCTAAAACCAGGCAGGACTGCCAATGGAGGGAGAGTGACACAAACTCACCCATAAAACCTTTGGTTCTGTGAACTATTAAAAGAAGAGATAAGACATAAAAATCAAAGAGGCATATGATGAGAAGGGAGGGATCAAGAAGAAGTTGGATGAAGGTATGGGGTGATAGGTATGATCAATATATATTTTGAACTTGTATAAATACTTCAAAGAATAAATCAATATTTTTAAGTAGCATTGCAAGAATAAAACCATCACCATGACTTTGGAATACTTTCCCTTTCTCTCTGAAATTTTCTTGAACTATTACAGACAAAATGTTCCACCATCCATCAACACTTTCTCTTTCCTTGACAGTCCCATCTAAGACACTATATGGTAACCACCAGCCAGTACAAATTTTCAAATTATTTCTAATATATTGTAACTCCAAAGGTAGAGGGCAAGTATAGGGCAGAGAAAAATTACTGCATTTTATATCATTTTTATGAAATACAGACTTTTACAATCACTGTCAGAAGACAACTTACCAATACTTAATTTTCGCTTTAATTACTTCCATAGATTATGCTTCTTCACAACGTGTACAGATTCAAGGATACAGATAGTTTGGAGAGAATCCAAGGGAGGCAGTGAAAATGATTAAGATGCTGGAAAATTGGCTGTGTTATTAAAAAGAGAATGAACTTGACAGACGAAGCTACAACAATATATGTTTTCAAGTAAAATTCAAAAGAACAGAGAGGCACATCATCTCCCTCCAAATAGGTAAAGACGTGTTGAAAGAGCTTGACTGTGTATATAATAATTTATGAGATACAAATAAAAGATAGTCATCAGAAAAACACAAATTGGCATAGTAGCCTCCTTTGCCTTTTTCTTTTTTTTTTTAATAAATACTTTATTTTTTTTTCTTCAAGTTACATCTCAGTCACAAACCCCTCCCTATCCCACCCTTCCACCCTCTTCCCCCCAGAAGTTTCCCCTTTCAGTCCAACAGATGGTTCCTTCTCTTATAACAGTAAGTATTACACAAAACAACAGATATAAATATGCCACATTTATGAGAGTTAAATGGCCCAGTATACCTTCCCAATGTCCAGTTTATACATATTTGGCCCCTGACTTTAACATTCTACTATCTAACCATCTCCATGAGTTTAAAGGTCTATATCTGACTCAACATTCATATTAACTTGTGTAGAGGTTAGATGAATTAGATTTAGAAAATATATAGGAGTTTCTGATACTGTCTCTTAATTCGGGACCTGAAGAACATTATCAGCATGAAGTCAGCAAAAACAGGAAAGACTCAATAGACTGAAAAACAGGAAAGACTCAATAGACTGAAAAACAAGGTTGAAATCAGGAAAACAGGAAAGACTTAATGGACTTGAAGAAACAAAGTATCTGGCCTGACATTGTTTTCAGCTGCTAAGTGGGCGGAGCCCAAATTAAGCTGAAACAGAGTTCCTCCTATTTAAGGACAGTGCATGGAGCCCAGAAAGAGAAGAGGTCCCTGATGCTAGAGAGCTCCAAGAGTCCTGCTGAAAAAAGGGCTGGACATTGATGGCCAGCCCTCTCCCTGAAGCAGAAAGAAGCCGGTGAGCAAAGAAAGCCTGAGCAAGACACCAAAAGGCCAAGGACTGGACCCTGTGGCTCAGCTTTTGCCTGGAGGGGTTTGATCTGTCCGATCAGTGGCCTAGGGGAAACTGTGCTTGGCTTTAAGGACTGAGGCAGAGCAGCTGAGTTCCTGATTCAAAAGAAGTAAGTTGGCCTGCAGACGGCTGGGGTCTCCCACATAGAAGAAAACATGAAGCCTTATGTAAGGTGCGACTGCAATAACCAACTTACCCTGACGAACCTGCATCTGAGAGATCCAGAAAAAGACTGCTAAGTGCGTTAAAGAATCTACAACAAAGACTGTGTTCCTGACGACTGAGGACCTGCCCCAGAGACTGTATCATTCTAAAAGGTTATGAAAGTAGTTGTTATAATTATCAATAGGTTTAGTGGATAGGTTAAAGGGGTTATAAGAGTTTATAGGATTAATAGTTAAGAAATTGTTGGTGTTAGTTATAAGTGAATTTAGTAATAAATAAATCAGTGTTAAATAATAATTTAAAAGATCGGTTACAAACTTGCAACACACTTTTAAGAGTATCTTCTTAGATCTATAACACCCTCTTGATTCCTAAACAACTCAAAATTTAACTATGAGACTCTAGCTGTTTATTCTTCAACCACCTCAGAGACCTGAGAGGGATAAATATATCTGCTTATATAGGAAGTGCAGGGCCTGCAGCTTTCAAAACTAAGAAAGGACCTTTTTCAAGAACATTTCTAAAGAGCAAATATGTCATTCCCTATTTGACAAAGGTCCTGTGGACAATCGGAATTTATGTGAACATGTTAGTATCTCCTTCCAAGTGAAGGACTAGCAAAACACTATATAGGGCCCATCCTCTGATACAGTGATTTGGGTTTCTGCATGGTACAACACCAGAGAATTCCATGTCTGCTTTGTCTTTTGAAGTTCATGTTTTCATGAAATCACTGTTTAATTTGGAAACAGATGTGTGACTAAACATTGGCCAGGGACTCCTATGGCTGTGTCCACATTCTAGGCAGTTACTTTTTTTTTTTGTCCTTTTTCAATTACAGATCCAGACATGACTTTACATTTAAATTGGTAGTCAAATTCAGAAGTTGAAAAGTTTCACATTATGTAACAGGTTTCTGTTGTTTCTGGGCATCTAAATATAGAATGAAGTGACTCAGATCTGTGTTCTTACATCCACATGGGTATCTAGACGTGTAGGACAGTGTGTTTCTTTTACATTAAATTCCAGGTGAGTATATCACCATAATGTCCCTTGCTGAGAGGTGGCTCCCTCCATGAACCCAGGCGTAATGTGACACACTGTATATCAAGAGTTCTAGGGCTGGAGAGAGGGGTTAGAGGATATAAAGCACTTGCTATTCAATTTGAGGACCTGAGTTCAGATCACTAGAACATATGAAGGAGCCAGAAGTATGGGACAGCTGTCTCTATTCTCAGTTCTGGAAGAAGGATCCCTTTAACAACCTGTACCTAGACTGGCTGGAACTGGCAAGTGCCAGAGGTTCAGCAAAAGAACCTGCCTTAATAAATAAACTGAAGAGTAATCAGGAGGACACCCCATTCTAAATTTCAGCCTTCCATATTCATTCACACACCTGCACATATATGTTCAAACAGAAACATGTGAGCACATGTACGTATATGAAAGTAAACACATGCATATACATGAAAAAAGATAATTTTGTCCCCTAATGTCTCTATGTTATCTGTATTATTTATTTGACATTCCTGCCCTGACTTATTTGTACTTTTGTGTAGTATATAAGACAAATTCCCAGCCTTTCCATTTGTCCTTGTCTAATGTCAGAAATTTCTTGTCATTGGATATGAATTTGTACACGGAAAAAAATTTCAAAGGTCAGTTGAAAAATATTGGCATTGGAAGCACGGAGGGATTAAGGCATTTCCATTCTGCTGGAACCTGACAAGCCATTATGGATTAATTAATTATCAGATTGGCTTTGTGTCACCAGTCATTCTGAGGTCACACAGCAACTTGGGTATACCATGCTGATGTCTGCTCTGTCATGTTTCTACACTTGCTTTCCTTGATGTTAATACACTGCTTAAATAAAGCTGGGAAATCTAGCAATAATAAAAATAAAAAATATAAACTGACAAACAACTACAATGCTCTCCTTATTTATCCTCTATTACATTTTAATACTTGTAATTGTAGTTAACATTAACATTTATCTGTTCTTTTTTCATTTTTAAATCTAATTTTTATCAGAATTTGCTTAACAAATATCTAGTGATCAGCTACTACCCTATAGCATGTTGTAAATCCTAAGCTTAGAAACATGTGTAAAGGGAGATGGGTCTGCAGGTTCTTGTTTCACAAAAAGAGTACTTGTTTCACAAGCATGTAAACCGGACTTCCAGTCTCCAGCATCCACATAAAGGACTAGGGATGCCAATAGTCACCTGTAACTCTATCAACATGGGGTCAAAGGCAAAAGTATTGCTGGGGGTTGCTGGCTACTAGTCTAGCTTCTTCTGCAGTGAGAAATGCTGTCAAGGAAAAACAAAAAGTTATAGGGCAGGAAACTGCTTGCCTCCTTGCACACAGGCATGTGCACACACACACACATACACATGTGCATATTTTACATGCACACTGATGTACAACACAAGTCCAAAGACAAACAGGAATAAGCCAGTCTGTTTTCATGTGATTTCCACTCTGTTGAGAAAGACTAGTAATGGGAAATAAAATAATCAATGACATAAACTATGAAATTATTTCAGATGAAGTATTCAATTGAAGGAACAATGTTATAAAATATCACAGTGATAACTTACATTTTACCTACACTGGCCAGCATATAAGCAAATGTTTTAATGACTTACATTAACTCTAGGATCAATACGTGATGAAACTGAAAGGGTTCATTGCACAAAGGATACCTAATGACATACCTACTCAATATCTGTTCATATTATATACTGCTACTTGTTTTATTTGCACTAATTTACCACATTGAACACTGTAATTCAGTTTGCAATGTCAATATTTGGGGCATTTCATACTTTTGGAAAATTTTGCAATTAAAGTAAACACGAAACATAAAAAGGAATGCAATTTGAATTCAATAATGAAAAATTGATAAATATGTATCTAAAAGGTATTTGAGTTGTGTGTCTAATATGTGAACTCCTTAGTTTATACAAAGCACCTAAATTGACAGGTAAAGCCAGGGCTGGAAAATATGGCTCACGGTTTGAGAACATGCTCATGCAGTGACCCTGGGTTATGTTCACAGAACCCACATGGCATTTCCCAACTGCCTGTAACTCCAGCTCCAGGGGATCTTATACCCTCTTCAGGCCTCTGAGGTCACTGAATTCATAAGCACAATCCCAGACAGACAAATTATGTATACATGATTAAAATTCAAAATAAAAGGACAGAATCCAGCAGCAGCATAGGTTACTTTGTCAGTAGCTTCAGGATTGCCACACATTAAAGCATTACCGTAGCATCCACAGTCATCCTGAGTATTTTCTGGCACATATTCAGTCTTTTGCTTAATATTTCCTAAAAACTATTGAATTGGAAATATTGTCCCCAGTTTCCATAATAAGGAGGTAAGATCAACATGTGTGAATTTGACTAGTAAGAATTAGACTGTAATGGAGATTTAATTTGAAGTAATAAATAAACATTTAAAAAATGAAAAGAAAAGAATTAAAAGGTCTGATCTCTCATACCTACCAAAATTTGGGAATTGCAATTCCATGGAATAAATCACTAAATCATCTGCCTATTAATTGTTACAATGAACATTCTTCTGAAACTTCTGCATTTGTTAAACGATTATGCACTCTTTTCTTTAATAATGAAGAACACGGGGAAATCAGAAAACCAACAAAAACATAAAGTCAAGGTAAACTTTCCAAAATGCATAAATTAAGGCAAGATTTTGATGGTTTACTTTTAGTTTCCTCTATATATTTTCACATATTTTCTACTGACTTTAGCAAGTCAAGTTGTCTTCCAGACCAGCCTTACCTATACCATGCTGTCACTTCCATCTCACTGTCTTGAATACTGTGCATGGCATTTTCACTTCATAACATGTACCTGGCAGTTAGAGAAGATTACCCAGGAAATTAAAATTTAATAATCTTTGCTGATTAATTATGACTTCTAGTTTTTCAAGTATTACCTGGCTATATATAGGCAAAAAATATAATGAGGAAACAAGGAAAATTTTCTTCAATATTGTTACCTTTCTTGTTTTTAGTGGTTCAAAATTTAAGCACATCTAAATGCTTTAAAAGACATGAATCATGACAGACTTAGTGTCAAGAACTAAGTTTGTTTTTAATTTATTTTCTCCAAATTAAAATAAGATGCACATGCACTTGAAAATTAAATTGTGTATATATATTAATAAATGAATCCATTGCAGGACTTTCCCATTGCTCACTCATGATCTCTCCACAGAATATTCATAGTAAATAACTCTTTATCTTCTAATATGTCTGGTTGTCCTTCTTTGTGTTTTAATTTTCTCCACTAATACTTGTCAGAATTTATTTTACTTTTGTCTGATTTCATTTCCTCACCCATGAGTGTTCCATTGACCCCTGGGTGTGTTACCAGCACAGATTCTGCTACAGGCTGTGAGGTCAACATCTGACTCAAAGTCTCAGGTTTGGACCATTTTCCTAACATCCTGCCCTCTGGTTTTCTCAGTTTTACAACAAAGATAGTCAAAGAAACAGATCTATTTTTTTTTTCAGTCACATTAAGAGTTCAATGAGCCACATGTCTTAAACTGTACTTTATCATTACAATACATCATTTGTATCATATTTCACAAATTATCTTTAGTGTGTGTTGTTTATATAAATAGTTAGGATAGTTAACGTTGCAGAGCAGACACTTTACCACTTGACTTCCCTTTCTAATCCTTCTCACAAATATTCTGAAGGTCCACAAGATGGTTCAGCTCGTAAAGGCATTTGCCACCACACCTAATGACCCATGTTCAATACTCAGGACCAACACAAAGAAAAGAGCGGACCCTCTCCCACAACTTGCATTCTGACATCCACAAATACACCACAGTACATGCCTCTCTATAAAGAAACAAATAATAAATATAATTTTAAATATATATTCTTAAAGTTCAATATAATGAATCTACTTCACAGTCCAATAGTGCCTCTTCTAACCATTTAAATTTTCTCTTACTAATAGAAAATGACACTCTAGGTTGCCTTTCCAATTACTCAGATACTAAACTGTTTTCCACTGAAGTAGAGAGTCAGCATTTGTTAAGTATATATGCAATACTGATCATTAGGATTTCTAAATAGAGTTTTTGGATTTACATTTAACATGTTTAAATAGGGGCAGTAAGCTTCTTAACATGTTAATGTTAGTTCTGACTGTACTTTCATACTTTGTCAGTATGTCCCAGATGAGGCATAACTACAAAGAAGTTCTAGGGAGGACTCAACATTACAAAGCAGGGACTAACTTTACTAGTCACACACCAAGGACAAGCACGACTTGATCAAATTTATAGATCTGTAATCATATTTTAGAGAAGACCAAACCTTATAGAGTAAGTTTTTTGCATAAGTTACTTAATTACTCTTGTTTACATGAATTGTTCGTTGATGAGACTATTAACAATAAAATCACAAGAGAAGGAAATAGGTTTCAGGTGAGAGAAATCATTCAATTAGCTGAGAACACTTGCTGTTATTGGAAAGGAACTTTGTTCCTAGCAAACCGTGTTGAAGAAAGAATCCCCAGTAACTCCAGCTCCAATGAATCTAACACCTTCTCCCAGCATCTGTGGACAACTGCACTCAGATGCATATAATACACAACAGACACACATGCAAATAAATAAAATGTCTTTAAATGAGAGAGAACAAGCCGGAGGAAGGGGAAGGGAAGAAGAGAGGAAGAATCAATTCTACCTTCTTCTGCTCCTTAGAAAACAATGATAACACATTTAAATCTGAAAGGCTGATGACCAAGTCCCTGGGCCTATCAAGGAGATTGTTAGAACAGTATTTCTGTTAAGCTCGAGATAGCTAAAGGGAGCTGTGTGAAACTGTCAGGAGCAGCTGGGAGCTGTCAGCCATGAGATCAGGCTCATGATGATCAGGCTCTGAAATTAGACTCACTCACCAGTTACTAAATTATGATATTCAGCTTGAAAGAAAAATAAAACATATGTTTCACTTTGATTTCTTACACACACACACACAGATACACACATGTTCAAATGCCAATAGCCCCCATACTTAAGTAAATCCCTTATTTTCACCACTGCAATAATGGATAAAATAGTGCATAGAAAACAACACTTTTAATAACACCATTTTAAAGTAGAATCCTTTGTACTTTAAAAATGACTTTTGTAAAATTCCTCATCATATATATATATATATATATATATATATATATATATATATGACGGTAAGTGTGATAACTACAAATAGAGTCCATTGAATATTATAAGTGATATACTTGACTAATGATAAAAAGATTACTGTATATGCAATGACTTTCATTAAGACACAAAGGCATTCAGAAATAGAGATAAAGACATTGCAAAAATAGAGACAAAGTAAAAGGGGAGAGAAGCATTTAGAAATATTTCTAGTAAAATACTAACTTAAGAAAAACATTTCTAGCGCTGTATGTAATGAGGACTCAATAACATGAATGCTTTGCACACTGTGGTGTTGTCTGATGAGCATCTTAAAGCATGTTTGACTTAAGACGAGTTGTGACTTTTTGTTGTTGTTCTCTAACAAAGATCATGCTCTAAATTTGAAGCCCTTTTCTGTGTTTATGAGGCAGAGATTCATATTCCAACAGGTAGATACACTATTTCAGAATTTTCTTTTAGGAAAAATGGATGAGAGCATACCACTGGGGGTCTCTGGGTACCTTGCACTCATCTTTCCCTATACTGACAATTTCCACAGCCATAGCATGACTATTAAACAATGGAAGCAATGTGGGCAATAGTTAAGTCACACATCTCATAATGGCACTTTGGCCTGCAAATATGGTTGCTGTCTCACAAGATTACCTTGAAGCTAAAAAGATCCTCTGCCAACCAACGATGCAACCACTATGAAGTAAAGCCCAATGCTGTTATTCATAACCTGCAGTATAGTGTTGTAAACAAGCCTATTCTTGTGCCAATTAGTTGTTTCCCATATCTTCTTTTAAATTAAAATACAGAATATTCTATTTTTCTATCTGATTCTTTGATAAAAGAACATTCTGACCAAAAGGAAATGGAGGGGTGTGGCTTATTTCAGCTTAGAAGTGACAGTCCATCACTAAGGGAAGGTAGGGCAGGAACCCGAGTAATAACTTGAAGAAAAACCATGAAGGAATGCTTACTGCAGACTCATGCTATGGCTTATGTAAGATTCATGTTTCTATATAACTCAGGAACACCAGTGCTGGGAATGATGCCGCTCACATTAGACTGGGTCCTGCTGCATCCACAATCATGACAAACTTTCCACCCCAAACAACATACATTATCACAGGCAAATGTGAGCTGTGGAACACTTCAGTTCAGATGCTTCTCAGAGGAGTCTAGGTTAAGTAAAGTTGACAATTGACAATTAAAACTAACTAGGAAGAATGATAACAATAATAAACACCAATTTTATGGAATTATGTACTTAATTATTCTATGATACTTTTCTTTTTTTTCCTTTATTTTTTATTTCTTCAAGTTACATCTCAATCGCAGTCCCCTCCCTATTCCCCCTCCAGTCCCACCCTCCCACCCTCAACCCCCCATCCTCTTCCCCTTTTTTTTCTTTTAAGTTTAAAGTATATCTTATTTCCCCCTACAGTTTCTCCTTTCAGTCCAACAAATGGCTTTCTCTTATAATAACAAATACAATACAGTACAACAGAGGTAATTAGGCCAAAGTTATGAGGGTTATATGGCTTAACGTACATTCCCAATGACCAGTCCATATGTATTTAGTACCTGACTTTAACATTCTACTATCTAAACATCTCCATGAGTTTAAAGATCTATATCTGACTCAACATTCATACTAACTTGCAACACAATTTTAAAAGTATCTTCTTAGATCTGTAACACTCTCTTGACTCCTAAACAACTCAAAATTAAATTATGAGACTCTAGCTATCTGTTCTTCAACCACCTCAGAGACCTGAGAGGGATAAATATATCTGATTTTATAGGAAGTACAGGGCCTGCAGCTTCCCAAATTAAGAAATGACATACCAGTGGCTGCCTGGACAGTTCCCATTTTCTCTCCCTACATTACAGCATCGATCTTCAGTCATTTGGCCCCGTTTCTCTGACAGACATTGATTGTATAGCAGGGGTTATGAAGGACTTACCTACCCTGTCTTGGCAGAGCTAGGCTGTCGACTTACCTGCTTCCAGGTTTTGTCCTTTTTGGACAGCATTCTGTCTACAGTTGGAGCAAGGGGCTTTTCCTACCAAGAGATAGGCTTGCGACTAATTCAATCATCTCCCACTGGAGATTCTTCGATGCTCATCTTCTACTTGGAGGAGAATAGGGTGTGCTGTCAGGGGTTGATATGTCTTGACCGGCAAGAGACAAGCAACATCTGCTTACCCTAATATAAGAGATAGATAGGGCCTCTTCAAAAACCTCAAGAGATCTGCAGAATATGGCATTCAAAGATGTTTTCGTAACGTTAGATTTTTTTATATCAAGACATATCTATGATACTTTTCAATCAGTATTTTAGAGTAGAATTTTTCTTGCTAAAAAATTTAAAACTTCTGTAAACAAATTCCTATACTATGTAAGCAGCAACCTTCTATATTTCATATTAAATGTTAATCAGTTACACCATTTATTTATTGTTATTCCTATGCCATATTTAATCTCGTGTTTAATTCATTAAATCCCATGTTTAATTCATTGTGATCTAAAGAGCAGCATCTATTTCATGTGCATGACTCTGTGCACATTTGTATGACACAGAGATAAGCTGCAGTGTGTTATCTCACCTAGTTTGTCTTCCTGTGATATCACACAATGATAAGAGTTTTCTAAATTACACCAACTTCAAGGACCACAATACTGCATTAATTATACTGCACACCTTGTACTAATCTAACCATTTTTATTATCCTGTGTTTGCTGCAGCAGTCAATCCCAGATCCCACATTGCTTTCAATCTTCACATTCCTTAGTCTCAATGTCTTTCATGACATTGTTCCCTTGGAAGAATATCACATAGTTTGAGGTGGTCCAACATCTTCTCATATGACAATATTATGCATTTTTGTCAGTGCAGATGCTGCAGCTGCTCATTCTACTCAAGTATGTAATTTTCTTGTGTCTTGTGTAGAGTGATGTTCACCTTGGCCATCTGTTTACGATGGGGTCTGTCAAGTATCTTCTCTTTCCTGTTACAAGGATTAACTTGGAACTTCGCATCTTTAACATTATTTATTTACTTCAGTACTATAAAGATTTCTGATCATCTTCTTCTTCCATGTCACTTAGCAGTTTTAGAATCTGTGAGTATATCTTCCTTGCAAGAATTTCCACTCTAACTTATGTCCCAATGATGATTTCCAATTCCCCTCGTTCCTTTTTATATTATGAATTGGAATGGTTCTCTAAGAAAGTTCTGTCCTTCTCTAATTTACATTCTTATGCATTATTCACTCTTTTATTTACATCAGGGAAGACTCATAGATATTTATTTATTCTTTGGCTACAATCCAAAAGCTTCCTTCATTTTGGCAGCCAACTTATTAGGCTTTGGTCCCGTATCTACTAAATATGCACACATATTTCTCCCATCATTTTAATTCCTAGATTACAATTAAGCATAATTATTTAATCTATAATTTCAAGTGAGAAGTGGCAATTTACCAAATGAAAAAATTATTGTTCTTAAAGAAATTTTTTTGAGTTTGTAAATGCTTGATAGTCTTTTTAAGTTAGATGATTTTGGACACAAGAAAGAACAATAGAGTCAACTAACCTAGGTCTTGGGGGCTTAAAGAGGCTGAAGCACACACCAAAAAACATGTATGGACTGGAGCTATGGCCCCTACACATATGTAGCTGATAGGCAGCTTGGTGTTCATGTAGATTTCCTTAGCAAGTAGACTGAGGACTACTTGCTGACTTGGACTCTATTGCCTATTTGTGGTTCACTCTACCCTAGGTGGGTGCCTTGCCTTGTCTCAGTGGAAGAGGATGTTCTTAGTCCTGATATGACTCAAAGAGCCAGGATGAGTTGATGGTACAGGGGTCCCATTTTCTGAGGAGAAGGAGAGGGAGAAAGGAGGGGGAATATACAACAGTGGAAACAGGTAAAGAGGAGGGAGGTGGCTGTAATCAGGATGTAAAATGAGTAAATGCATAAAATTTTTAAAAGAAATAATTTTAATTTAAAATATTTTTCAATTTTTTTTACTGAAAGTGCTGCAGTTTTAGTCTCTCAGTTCAGAATTCTTAACATCTTGAATGTGAGTTATGAATAAGCTTAAACAACAGAATAATCTGATATGATTCTTACATAGAAAAACATAAAGAATTTATCTGCTCAGTCTTTTCAATAATGGGATAAAAATAAAAGATTTGAAAAAAAATCATCACAGATACGATTCAAAGTTCAAGAGTTTATGATCCTGTTGCAGAATACAAGAATCTGAGTTCAATTACCAGCATCACATTGGGTGGCTTAAAACAAAACAAAGCAAAACAATCAAATTGATGGAAATTGAAAAGCTCATCCTGATGAGGAAACCCAGAGCCAAAAAGATACACATGTTACGAACTCACTTATAAGAGGATATTAGCCATTTAGTAGAGAATAACCATCCTATAACCCACAGATGTAAAGATAGGAACACAGCATAACTATCCTACAAGAGACTCCACCCAGAAACGAATTGAAACAGATGCTGAGACACACAGTCAAACATTAGATTGAGCTCTGGGTGTTGCGTATAAGAGAGAGAATAGGAATACAGGGATGTTGGGGGAGGGGTGCAAGAACACCACGTGAAGACCAACAGAACCAACCAACCTAAGCTCTAGAGGTTTACAAAGATGTAAACACCAACCAAAAAAGAAAAAAAAAAACATATATAGACTGGACCTGGGCTCCTGCACATATATAGATGATAAGCTGTGTGGTTTTCATACAAAGCCCTTAGAAAGTGGAGATATGTGGGGAGCTGTCTCTGACATGGACTCTGATGCCTGTTAGTGGAACACCTTACCCTAGCTGGGCAGCCTTGTCTGGTCCCAGAGCAATAGGAAGCTCCTCATGAGACTTGATGCACCCAGATGGATATTCCTATTTGAGAAGGAGAGGAAGGAGAGGGGAAAGAGTGTGAGAGAGTGGGATTAAGTGTGGAGGAGGGAGGGGGCTGCAATGGGGATACAACTTGAATAAATCAAAAACATATTATTTTAAAAAAAAGAAAACAAAACAAACAAAACCCATAATTCCTGCTCCATAGTATCTGTTGCCATCTTCTGGCTTCTGTGGGAACTGCATGCACATGCACATGCCCACACACACATATGCATTCATTAAAAATAAAGTCTAGCCTGGCCTTTAATTCCAGCACTCAGGAGGCAGAGGCAGGCCTATCTCTATACATTCAAAGCTAGCTTAGTCTGCAAAAAGAGTCCAACACAGTCAGAGCTACACAGAGAAACTCTGTCTTAAAAAAAAAATTTATTTAAACAACTTAGAAAGAGTATTCTACAAACATTTCTACTTCTTGAGAAAGTAAAATAGAACATATGAAGCTTAGAAGGCATTTTGTGAAAAACTTTTCTGGGGAGACACAACACACATCTACTAACCCCAGATAGAGAGACCACCACAGACCAAAATGCCACCAAAATCCAACTTGGTGAACTATAAATTTTATTAGGGTTACTTGCAAAAACATAGGTGAGGGGTTATTTAACTAAAAGAGAGCTGGAAGCCCAAAGTCCACCTTATCATGGGTGACAGTTCACAGAAGCCAGAAAACTGGAACTTGCTTTTCATCCTATAGGCACCTCGCCATGTGGGGAGTGTCCCTTACAAGTATCTATGGTGTAAATCCCTTCCAAACAGATTTGTTGGTTTCTGCTTCCTCTGGCCAGCAGCACTAGTTTCAAAATCGTTTTTGAAGCCTAGCTTGTCTCAGAGGCTTCTTTGCAGCTTTATTGCTTACTGTGAAAGGGAGGGGCCTTGTGAATCTGGTGAATTTCAGGAACTTCCTGTAGCTATTTTGAGTTTCTAAACTTCCTGTTTAAGGAATATCCCTGCAGGATGGAAAGTTTCAATGAGGGAAGAAATTGTTGCACAAGAAGGACATCTTTAAGCCCAGATTCTATATGGAGCCTTCACCTCATCAAGTTACTTTCAGGAAAATGTCTATGAAGAGATGAAAAAAAGCAAGTAGGCTATCAAAAGAATGACTGTACAGATTATGGAACTCAACACTAATGTCTGCAAGTTCACAAAGATAAATGTGACTTAGAGTAACATTCAGAGCAGTTACTGTTTCAAGGAAAACTTTGGGATTAATTTATAAAATGAAACAAAAATTGCAAATCAATGCCTTTAACTCCAGGAGAGACAGGAGGATCACTATAGAGTTAGTTGTCTTATAAATTCTAGAGTTACAAGGAACAGGGTGGTGATGGTGCTCACCCTTAATCCCATCATTTGAGAAGGCTACACCCTTAATCCCAACACACTAGAGAGAGAAACTGGCAGATCTCAGAGCTCAAGGTCAGACTGACACAAAATAAGCTCTAAATAAAGAAAAACTTCGATCCAGGGGTGGTGGTACACATCTTTAATCCCATCAGTTGGAAAGCACATGCCTTTCTTTCATCCCAATACTTAGAATGCAGAGACAGGCACATAAGTTTTGGAAGGATTTAAGTTTAAAAGCTACTTACAAAAGGCATACTGACATTCAAACAAATTGTCCTTTGAGATCTCAAAATATATGCATTAAAGATTTGTTTAGCTCCAAAATATCAAAATAATTGTTCTTTAATCTGAATTGAAAGATAATACTTTTATATTGTCCAAAAAACCAAATTTGCTGCAGGAAAAATAGTACCTGACCCCACCCCCCCAAAAAAAAAGGTAGTGTCCTAGAGTTAGGATTAGGGCAGGGCTCTGTTCTTATCTTTCCAGGAGATTTAAAGCATCCATCCAAGGAATCCAGGGACAACTGGACAATGGAAACCTCAGCAGAAAACAGATCAGACACCAAAGAAGACAAGTGGCCCAGATGATCCAGCCTTGCAGACTTCTTCAATAGCACTTTCCTCAAAAGTCTATAACCACAACAACTCAAAATCGCTAAGATTGTTCAGCTCCACAGACTACTCCAGCCAGATCTTCAGTAAAGTTCTGAAGATCAGCTTCTGTCTATGAACTTCATAGGACATCTAAATAGCTGAGCACAAAGGGACTGAACATCAAATGATTCTATTAACATTTTTAACCATTTTTCCATTCCTATTTGGGCACCAAACAGGTTTACTATGTCCCAAATCAGCAGGAAGTCATTTTAAGAGAGCGACATCCCATCCCCAGAAGGTAGGGAGTGTGTTCCCCCCCCCTTTGGTCATTTGATGGATAAAAGAAAATATTGTTATTTAGGGGAAGAGATTTCAAGCTGTTAAATGGTCTTGTTAAATAGGTTTTGGAGGTTAGACCCAGGGACTTCTCTCTTTTTCTTTTCTGTATCCTTCTTTCTCTCCTATGTAGGAGTAAACAGACTTGAGGAAAAAAAATGGGACATAGACATAATATAGGAAATATCAAGAAGAAAGGACAGATTATTGAATATGCCCATCTACCTTTCTATATTGATACAAAATTAATATTATATTTGGCTAAATTGGTATCGATCTTTGTATATTAATGCAAAATTAAGATTGTATTGGGATACATCAGTATTGATCTTTGTATATTGATAGAAAATTAAGATTATCTTCCAGTAGATTTAGTGTGACCAGCCTGATGTTAAGGTCTTTGATCCACTTGGATTTTAAGTTTTGTACAAGGTGATAAGTATGGGTCTAATTTCATTCTTTTACAAGTGGACATCCAGTTGGACCAGCACCATTTGTTGAAGATGCTGTACTTCTTCCATTGTGCCATTTTGGCTTCTTTGTCAAAAATTAGGTGGCCATAAGTGTGTGGGTCTATTTCTGGATCTTCAATTCTATTCCATTGATCTACTGGTCTGTTTCTATACCAATACCGTAATGTTTTAACTACTATTGCTCTGTAGTACAGCATGAAATCTGGGATGGTGATACCTCCAGATGTTTTTATTGTAAAGGATTGATTTAGCTATTCTGGGCTTTTTGTTTTTCCATATGAAATTGGGAACTGTCCAGGAAGCCACTGGTATGTCATTTCTTAGTTTTGGAAGCTGCAGGCCCTGCACTTCCTATATAATCAGATATATTTATCCCTCTCAAGTCTCTGAGGTGGTTGAAGAATAGATAGCTAGAGTCACATAATTAAATTTTGAGTTGTTTAGGAATCAAGAGAGTGTTCTAGATCTAAGAAGATGTTTTTACAATTGTGATGCAAGTTAGTATGAAAACTAACTTTAAACTCATGGATATGGTTAGATAGTAGAACATTAAAGTCAGGTGCCAAATACATATGGACTGGACATTGGAAATGTATGCTAAGCCATATAACTATCATAATTGTGGCCTAATTACCTCTGTTGTTTTGTATTGTATTTATTATTATAAGAGAAAGACCCATTTGTTGGACTGAAAGTGGGGAGCTGTTAGGGGGGAAAAGATATACCTTAAACTTAAAAAAAAGGAAGGGGATGGGTGGGTTGAGGGGGAAGAGGGTGGGAGGATGGGACTGGAGGGGGGAGTAGGGAGGGGATTGTGATTGAGATGTAACTTGAAGAAATAAAAAATAAAGAGGAAAAAATAAATAAATCAGATTTGAGCGTTAACAGGTATTTTCACGTATTTGACTTTAGTATGCTCAAGCAACTTAATGGGGACTAAAAATTGGCCTTTACTTTTAAATAATTTGTAATAAAGATCTTGGCAATAAAGAGTAAATCAACAAAAAAACAAAAAAAAAACAAAATTAAGATTATATTTGGCAACAATGGTATTGACCCTTGTATATTGATGCAAAATTAAGATATATTGGGCTACATAGGTATTTATCTTTGTATATTGATACAAAATTAAGGGTAACACTTTTTAAAGGTATTGTACCTAGTAATGCTTAAAAATGAAATGTGAAATTTTGGCCTTTTGCTACAAACTGTCATAAACTGTTTAGGATAATTAAAAAATGCAAATTAATAGTCATTCAAGCTTGTCATTTTGTTAGGTACTATGACAGTCTATCACAATTATTTTATAAGCTAATCAGAAATCAAGTTGCTAAGAGACAAGCAACATTTGCTTATCCAAATATAAGAGATAGATAGGGCATCTTCAAAAATCTCAAGAGATCTGCAGAATATGGCATTCAAAAATGTTTTCTTAACTTAAGATATTTTTTATATCAAGACATGTCAGCTCCTGACAGCATCCCCTATTCTACTCCAAGTAGAGGATGAACATCGAAGAATCTCCAATTGGAGATGGTTGAATTAATGGCAAGCCTATCTCTTGGCAAGAAAAACCCCTTGCGGGGGGGTGGGGGTGGGGGGGAAAGATGGCGGCGAACTGCACGGACGCATTTTGAATGTGGGAGAGAAGAGCCATAGAAAACACAGAGTTGTTGGACACTGTGCAAAAACTGGAGGGTCTGGCCCCTCCAGGAACACTCACAGCTCCCAAGGGACTGTTAAAAGTCCCAGGGCAAGGCTCTCCCCCCATTTCTCGCAGACACAGAAGCCACTTAATCCGGGATTCGGGAACTCCCATTTGGAGAGGCGCCTGGTAAGATCGATCCCAACACACAGCAGGCAGAATCAAAGGCCACATGGCAACCGCCCACTAGCCTACTGGGCTTCCCACACCTCAGGAGGACCTTATAACTACTTAGAAAACTTTGCAGAAAAGTTGAAGTCTTAATAAGGAAGAAACAGGGCGCTCGGCAGGTGATCCGCAGCCGCTCGAGCCGGAGTGGGAGGCCGGCGGGCAGAGCAGTTGGGGTGAGAAGCAGGCGCAGGTGGGTGGGACTGAAGTCGAGCGCACCCACGGCAAAACAGCTAGGGAGTGAGGCCGGCTCAGGCGACGGGAGGGGCCGAAGCCCCACGCACCCATGGCAAAGCAGCTAGGGAAGGAGGCCGGCTTGGGCGGCAGGAGGGGCCGAAGCCCCACGCACCCACGGCAAAGCGGCTAGGGAAGGAGGCCGGCTCAGGCAACGGGAGGGGCCGAAGCTCCACCCACCCACAGCGGAACAGAGAGGGAGGGAAGCGGCCAGGCCTGTGGCGGAGAAGCCTAGTGGGAAACCAGAAGCCAGGGGACCATAGCTGTATTCTGGTAAACCCAGATATATTAGGTGTGGAGCCAGACACTGTCAGCCTCCATGACGACAAACAAAGCCCACAAATCTGTGCCAGGGCAAACAGGTCCATACCATCAGAACCATTACAGGCTGATCACTCAGTGTGCAACATAGAGAAGTCTGAACTGGGAGCAGTGAAACAATCCCGGTCCATTACTCACTACCTGGGAATAGGCTGCACCATCTCACAGCGCTTCAGGCTATTAAAACCACAGTGACCCTGAGATCCCCCTGTAAGCAACGACAGATAGCCAAGCAATTTGACTCCTTCACCAGAGCATCCCCTGTGGATCCAAGAACAGAAACGACAAGAACAGACAGCTAAACACACCCACATGGCCAAAGGTCCAAGAAAAAATAGAAATCAAGGAAATATGACTCCAACAAAGCAGAACTATCCTAGCTCATCCAATTTGGATGACCTCACACCAACAGTAACACATGAAAATGATGACAATTCTGCATTAAGGAAATTGATAGAGTCCCTTCAAGAAGAACTTAAATCTATGAAGGAATTCAAAGAAGCCACAATTTTACAAGCCAAAACAATGAACAACATCATTAAAGAACTCCAAGCCAAGGTGACAGAGCTTGAACAGGAAAAGGACAAAGCAATGAAAGATTTTCATACAAAAACAAGCAAGCTGGAGAAGGAAATGTACAAAACGAACAATACCATACAAGACATGAAAATAGAAATAGAAACAATAAAGAAAACACAGTCAGAGTTAAAAGAGAAATTGGAGAACCAAGGGAAGAGAACAGGAACTACGGATGTGAGTATCAAAAATAGGATGCAAGAGATGGAAGACAGGATCTCAGGCATGGAAGATTCGATGGAAGAAATCAGTACAACATCCAAAGAAAATGAGAAGGCTAAAAAAATCTCTCACCCACAACATCCAAGAAATCAAGGACTCAATGAAAAGACGGAACCTAAGAATCATAGGTATAGAAGAAAGAGAAGACTCCCGACTCCAAGGTCCAGGAAATATCTTCAACAAAATCATAGAAGAAAACTTCCCAAACCTGAAAAAAGATATGCCAATAAAAATCCTAGAGGCTTACAGAACACCGAACAGATTAGATCAGAAAAGAAACTCCTCTCACCACATAATAATTGAAACACCAAATGTACAGAACAAAGAAAGAATATTAAAAGCTGTAAGAGAAAAAGGTCAAGTCACATACAATGGCAGACCCATCAGAATTACACCTGACTTCTCCTCAGAAACTTTAAAAGCTAGAAGGGCCTGGACAGATATCCTACAAGTCCTGAGAGATCATAGGTGCCCAGCCAGACTACTATATCCAGCAAAACTCTCTATCAACATAGATGGAGAAAACAAGATATTCCATGACAAAATCAAATTTAAACAATATCTCCCCACAAACCCAGCCCTACAGAAAATCCTAGAAGGAAAATTCCATCCCAGAGAAGAAAACTTCACCCAAGAAAACAAAGGGAATAGAAAACCCCTCAGCAACTAAACCAAAAGAGGCACAGGACCATCTCACCTATACCAAACTAATGGGAAACAACAACCCCAGGTCACTAATATCCATCAACATCAATGGACTCAACTCCGAATAAAAAGACACAGGTTTACAGAGTGGATCCGCAAGCAAGACTGTCCTTTTGCTGCATACAAGAAACACATCTCACTACCAAAGATAGACACTACCTCAGAGTAAAGGGCTGGGAAAAGTTTTCCAAGCAAATGGACCCAGGAAGCAAGCTGGAGTAGCCATCCTAATATCAAACAAAACAGACTTCCAACTGAAGTTAATGAAAAAAGACAAAGAAGGGCATTATATACTCATTAAAGTGAATATTCATCAAGAGGAAATCTCAATACTGAACATCTATGCCCCAAATACAAAGGCACCTACTTTTGTAAAAGAAACACTTCTAAAATTTAAATCGCACATCCATCACAACACATTAGTAGTGGGAGACTTCAACACCCCACTCACAACAAAGGACAGATCATCAAGACAGAAGACAAACAGAGAAATATTGAGTCTAAAAGAGATCATGAAACAAATGGACCTAACAGATATCTACAGAACGTTTCACCCAAACACAAAGGAATACACCTTTTTCTCAGCACCGCACAGAACCTTCTCCAAAATCGACCACATAGTTGGACACAAAGATAGTCTTCATAGATACAAGAATATTGAAATAACACCTTGTATCTTATCAGACCACCACGGAATAAAGCTGGTCTTCAACAGCAAAAGAATCAACAGAAAGCCTACACACACATGGAAATTGAACAGCTCCTTACTGGATGACCACTGGGTCAGGGAAGAAATAAAGAAGGAAATCAAAGACTTCTTAAAATCCAACGACAATGAAGACACAACATACCCAAACCTATGGGATACAATGAAAGCTGTGCTACGAGGAAAGTTCATCGCACTAAGTGCATTCAAAAAGAAAATTGTGACACCTCATATTAGTGAATTAACAGCTAAGCTGGGTGAATTGGAAAAAAAAGAAGCAAACACGCCCAAGAGGAGCAGAAGGCAGGAAATCATCAAACTTAGGGCTGAAATCAACAACTTAGAATCAAAAAGAACAATACAAAGAATCAATGAAACCAAGAGTTGGTTCGTCGAGAAAAATCAACAAAATAGACAGACCCCTAGTCAAATTAACTTAAAGGCAAAGGGAAAGAACCCAAATCAACAAAATCAGAAATGAAAAGGGAGAAATAACAACAGACATTGAGGAGATCCAGAAAATATTCGGGTCCTATTTAAAAAACTATACTCCACCAAATTTGAAAACCTAAGCAAAATGGACAATTTCCTCAATAAATTCCACCTACCAAAACTAAATCAAAATCAGATTAACAGCTTAAACAGCCCAATAACCCCTAAGGAAAAAGAAACAGTCATTAATAATCTCCCAACCAAAAAAAGTCCAGGGCCAGATGGCTTTAGCATGGAATTCTACTGGACCTTCAAAGAGGAACTAACACCATTACTCTTCAAACTCTTCAACCACATAGAAACAGAAAGAACACTGCCAAACTCATTCTATGAGGCCACTGTCATTCTGATTCCTAAATCACACAAAGACCCAACAAAGAAAGAGAACTTCAGACCAATCTCCCTCATGAACATAAATGCAAAGATACTTAATAAAATACTAGCAAAACAAATTCAAGAACACATCAAAAATATCATACATCATGATCACATAGGCTTCATCCCAGGAATGCAGGGATGGTTCAATATACGAAAGTCTATCAATGTAATTCACCATATAAACAAGATGAAAGAAAAAAACCACATGATAATGTCACTAGATGCAGAAAAAGCATTTGACAAAATCCAACACCCCTTCTTGATAAAAGTTCTGGAGAGAACGGGCATACAAGGACCATACCTAGAAATAATAAAGGCAATATACAGCAAGCCAGTGGCCAACATCAAATTAAATGGAGAGAAGCTTGAAGCATTTCCTCTAAACTCAGGGACAAGACAAGGATGTCCACTTTCACCATATCTCTTCAATATAGTACTTGAAGTTCTTGCTAGAGTAATAAGACAACTAAAGGATATCAAAGGGATAAACATCGGAAATGAAGAAGTCAAATTATCCCTATTCGCAGATGATATGTTAGTGTACATAAGCGAACCGAAAAACTCCACCAAAGAACTCTTACAGCTGATAAACAACTTCAGCAAGGTGGCTGGATAAAAAATTAACTCAAAAAAACCAGAAGCCCTTCTTTATACAACAAACAAGCATACCGAGAAAGAAATAAGGGAAACAACCCCCTTCACAATAGCCACAAACAATATAAAATACCTGGGGTTATCTCTAACCAAGCAAGTAATGGACCTATACAGCAAGAACTTCAAGCCCCTGAAGAAAGAAATGGAAGAGGCCTTTAGAAGATGGAAAGGTCTCCTATGCTCATGGATAGGTAGGATTAACATAATAAAAATGGCTATTCTACCAAAATCAATATATAGATTCAATGCAATTCCTATCAAAATACCAACACAATTCTTTATAGACCTGGAAAAAGTTATACTCAACTTCATATGGAACAACAAAAAGCCCAGAATAGCTCAATCAATCCTGTACAATAAAAAAGCATCTGGAGTTATCACCATCCCAGATTTCAAGCTGTACTACAGAGCAATAATAATAAAAACAGCATGGTACTAGTATAGAAACAGACCAGTGGATCAATGGAATCGAATTGAAGACCCAAACATGGACCCACACATCTATGGCCAACTAATCTTTGACAAAGAAGCCAAAACCGCACAATGGAAGAAGGACAGCATCTTTAACAAATGGTGCTGGACCAACTTGATGTCCACTTGCAAAAGAATGAAATTAGACCCATACCTATCACCTTGTACAAAACTTAATTCCAAGTGGATCAAAGCCCTTAACATAAGGCCGGCCACACTAAAGATACTAGAAGAAAAAATAGGAGAAACCCTCAAACTCATTGGCACAGGTGACAACTTCCTGAACAGAACAACAACAGCTCAGGACCTGAGATCAACAATCAATAAATGGGACCTCATGAAACTGAAAAGCTTCTGTAAGGCAAATGACACTGTCATTCAAACAAAACGGCAACCAACAGACTGGGAGAAAATATTCACCAACCCCACATCTGATAGAGGGCTATTATCTAAAATCTACAAAGAACTCAAGAAACTAAATGCCAAGAAACCAAATAATCCAATCAAAAAATGGGAGACGGAGCTAAACAGAGAATTCACAAAGGAGGAATCCCTAATGGCCGGGAGTCACCTGAAGAAATGCTCAACATCCTTAATCATCAGAAAAATGCAACTCAAGACCACCCTGAGATTCCATCTCACACCTGTCAGAATGGCTAAGATAAAGAGCTCAAATGACAGCACATGCTGGCGAGGGTGTGGAGAAAGGAGAACCCTACTCCATTGCTGGTGGGAGTGCAGGCTTGTGCAACCACTATGAAGGGCTGTCTGGAGATATCTTAGAAACCTTGGAATAACTTTGCCTCAGGACCCAGCCATACCACTTCTGAGTATACACCCAAAGGACACCTCACGGAGACATAGGGAAGTCTCCTCATCTATGTTCATAGCAGCCTTATTTGTAATAGCTAACAACTGGAAACAACCCAGATGTCCCTCAACTGAAGAATAGATTAAAAAACTGTGGTACATCTATACAATGGAATATTACTCTGCTATAAGAAACAATGAAATCATGCAATTTGCAACCAAATGGATGGATCTAGAGAAGCTCATCCTGAGTGAGCTAACCCAGACTCAGATGCACACGGCATCTATTCACTTATAGTAGGATTTTAGCTATATCGTACAGGATATCTGTACTACAACCAACACACCAAAAGGAACATGGACATAAACTGTTTTTTTCATTTCTTTTTCTTTTTCCTTTTCCTTTTTTTTTCTTTTTCTTTTTCCTCTCTTTTTTTATTGTTGTTCTTTGTTTTTGTGGGTTTGTTTGTCTGTTGGTCTTTTTTTTAGTTTTCCCCCTGTAGCAAGGAGACACCTTTCACTGGCAGTACTACCTCGTAGGCCCCCGGTGTATGAATAGGCTCTTAGTCCTCATTTGACTCCTGATCTGTGGTGAGAGACTGTTATGCAGGGACACTCCACCCCAGAGGATCAAGACAGAAGGGTCAGGGGGTAGAGCATGGGAGGGTGGGGCTGGGAAGTGGGAAAAGAGGACAATATGATAAGGATGTAACCTGTAGCAACACACAAATAAATTTATTAATTAAAAAAAGCAGGTAACAACGTTAAAACACTGTACATAAAATAAAGGATACAGCCATTCAACCTGGTTTTATAAACCTCCAAGTGTCGAAAAAACGTAGAACTAAGGTAAAATACAGGAGAAATGTGGTGTTAACCCATGCCTTTAACTTCAGCAGAGACGGGAGGAGCACCATAGTGTTAGTGGACTTATAAATTCTAGAGTTACATGGAACAGGGTGGTGAGGGTACACACCCTTAATCCCATCATTCAAGAAGAGTACACCCTTAACCCCAACACACTAGAGACAGAAACAGGCAGATCTCAGAGCTCAAAGTCAGCCTGATACAAAACAAACTCTAAATTGAGAAAAACTTCGACCCATGAGTGGTGGAACACATCTTTAATCCCATCAGATGGGAACCAGAGGTCTCTGATCCCAATAATTAGAATGCAGAGACACACACATAGGATTTGGAAGGACCTAAGTTTAAAAGCTACTTACAAAGGCCCACTCAATACAAACAAATTGTCCTTCGAGATCTCAACATATATACACTAAAGCTGGTTTAGCTCCAAAATAACAAAATAATTTCTTCTTTAAACCAGATTGAAAGATAACACTTTATATATTGTCAAAAAACCAAATTTGCTTCAGGATAAATATTACCTACTCCCCCCCCCAAAAAAAAAGAGGGTGATTGTCCCTGAGTGAGGATTAGGGCAGGGCTCTGTTCTTATCTTTCCAGGAGAATCAAAGCATCCATTCAAGGTACCCAGGGACAACTGGACAACGGAAACCTCAGCAGAAAACAGAATTAGACACCAAAAGAAGACGAGTGACCAAGTTGATTCAGCCTGACAGACTCCCTCAATAGCTGTCTCCATCAAAAGCCTACAACCACAACAACTCAATATCGCTAAGACCATTCAGCTCTACACAGTGCCCCAGCCAGAACCTCAGTAAAGCCTGGAAGTTCAGCTTCTGCCTACAAACTCCTTAGGACATCTAAACAGCTGAGAACAGAAGGAATGAACATAAAAGGATTGTACTATCATTTTTAACCATTTTTCCATTTTGGTTCTGGCCCCAAACAGGTTTACTACGACCCAAATCAGCAGGAAGTCATTTGAAGAGAGCGACGTCCCATACCCAGAGGGTGGGGAGGGTGTTTCTCCGCCCCCCCCTTTTTTGGTTATTTGAAGGACAACTGAAAACTCTGTTATTTAGGGGAAGAGATTAAAGTTATTAAATGGTCCTGTTTAGTGGGTTTTGGAGGTTAGACCCAGGGAATTCCTTCTTTCCCTTTTCTGTATCCTTCTTTATCTCCTATGTAGGAATGCACGGACTTGAGAAAAATTGAGACAGACATAACACAGGAAGGACCAATAAGAAGGGTCAGATTATTGAATATGCCCTTATACCTTTGTATATTGATACAAAATTAGTAGTATATTTGGCTAAAGTGGTAATGACCATTGTTTATTGTGCAAAAAATAGATTGTATTGGACAACGTCGGTATTGATATTTGTATATTGATACAAAATTAAGATTATAGTTGGCCACAATGGTATTGACCCTTGTATATGGATGCAATATTAAGATTGTATTGGGCCACATAGGCATTGATCTTTGTATATTAATACAAAATTAAGAGTATATTTAGTATCAATTTGAATAGATCTTTGTATATTGATACAAAATTAAAGGAAACGCTTCCTAATGGTATCGTACCTAGAGATACTTAAAAACGAAATATGAAGCTCTGGCTTCTTGATACCAACCGTCTTAAACTGTTTAGGATAGTTAAGAAAAACAAACTCCTAGTCATGCATGCATGTCACCTTGTTAGCTACTATGACAGTCTATCACAGATATTCTCTAAGCTACTCAGTAATCAAGTTGTTAAGAGACAAGCAACATTTGCTTATCTAAATACAAGAGATGGATAGGGCATCTTCAAAAACCACAAGAGAGCTGCAGAATATGGCATTCAAAGATGTGGTCTTAAATTAAGATTCTTTTTGATATCGTGACATATCAGCTCCTGACAGCACCCCCTATTCTACTCCAAGTAGAAGATAAGCATCGAAGAATCTCCAGTGTGAGATGGTTGAATTAGTGGCAAGCCTTTCTCTTGGCATGAAAAAACTCCTTGCTTCAACTGCAGACAGACTGCTGTCCAAAAAGGACAAAACTTGGTAGCAGGGAAGTCGACAGCCTAGCTCTGCCAAGACAGTGTAGGTTAGTCCTTCATAATCCCTGCTCTACAATAAATGTCTGTCAGAGAAACAGGACCAAAAGGCTGAAGACTGATGCTGGAATGTAAGGAGAGAAAATGGGAACTGTCCAGGTAGACACTGGTTTGTCATTTCTTAGTATTGGAAGCTGCAGGCCCTGCACTTCCTATATAATCAGATATATTTATCCTTCTCAGCTCTCTGAGGTGGTTGAAGAATAGACAGCTTGAGTCTCATAGCTAAATTTTGAGTTGTTTAGGAATCAAGAGGGCGTTCTAGATCTAAGAAGATGGTTATAATAGTGATGCAAGTGAGTATGAAAACTAAGTCAGTTATAGAACTTTAAACTCATGGAGATGGTTAGAAGGTAGAAGGTTAAAATCAGGGGCCAAATATGTATGAACTGGACATTGGGAAGATATACTGGGCCATTTAACTCTCATAAATGTGGCATATTTAATTCTGCTGTTTTGTATAGAATTTACTGTTATAAGAGAAAGAACCATTTGTTGGATTGAAAAGGGAAGCTGTTGTGGGGGAAGAGGGTGGAAGGGTGGGACAGGAAGGGGGAATAGGGAAGGGTTTGTGACTGAGATGTAACTTGAAGAAAAAAAATAAAGTACTTATATAAAAAAAAAAGAAAAAGAAAAAGAAAAACCCCTTGCTTCAACTGTAGACAGAATGCTGTCCAAAAAGGACAAAACTTGGAAGCAGGAAAGTCTACAGCCTAGCTCTGCCAAGACAGGGTAGGCAAGTCCTTCCTAATTCCTGTTCTACAATCAATGTCTGTCAGAGAAACAGGACCCAACGGCTGAAGATTGATGCTGTAATGTATGGAGAGAAAATGGGAACTTTCCAGGCATCCACTGGTATGTCATTTCTTAGTTTTGGATCTGCGGGCCCTGCACTTCCTATATAATCAGATATATTTATCCCTCTCAGGTCTCTGAGGTGGTTGAAGAATAGATAGCTAGAGTCTCATAGTTAAATTTTGAGTTGTTTAGGAATCAAGAGGGTGTTCTGGATCTAAGAAGATGTTTCTAATATTGTGATGAAAGTTGAGTTGGATATAGAATTTAAGCTCATGGATATGGTTAGATAGTAGAACATTAAAGTCAGGTGCCAAATACATATGGACTGGACATTGGAAATGTATGCTAAGCCATACTCTCATAATTTTGGCCTATTTATTTCTGTTTTTTTGCATTGTATTTATTGTTATAAGAGAAATAACCATTTGTTGGACAGAAAAGGGGAGCTGTTGGGAGGTAAAAGATATACTTTAAACTTTTAAAAAAGGGAAGAGGATGGGGGTTGAGGGAGAAGAGGGTGGGAGGGTGGGACTGGAGGGCGGGAGTAGGGAGGGAATTGTGATTGAGATGTAACTTGAAGAAATAAAAAATAAATTAAAAAACAAAAAAGAATCTTTATTAAACTATGACTGTCAGCGCTCAAATAAAAATTATCTTTTATACTCACTATTTTGTTAATATTTTGTTTGTAGCTGTTGTTAGGTCTTTGACAGAATTTTATTTTATTAAAATGCATTTCACTACTATACGATTATTATTTTTACATGTAATGTTTGTATGTGTGTATGTGTTTGTACATTTGTACAAATGTCTATGGTGGCATGAAGGTGTCAGATACTCCATTACTAAAATTTCAGGTGTTTTGTAGGTTGCAGTTACGGGTTCTAGATACCAAATCTGAGTTTTCTGCAAGAGCAATAAATGCTGCCTACCACCATGGCATCTAATGAGCCCCTTCAATAGAATTTTTGTAATAAAATATGAAATCAAGCCATTGTAGGATTTTTTTAAATAGAGCACAAGAAAGATATACTAGTGTTTTGGTATATTCTGTCAACATTTTCTTGATGCTTCACTAATTGTTTAAAAGTACTTCTGGCAAAAGCTTTCCAATCTGAAATAATCCTGTCTGCATTAAACTAATTAAAAAGATATCCCAAATTGATTCAATTATGATTCAGGACATATATGACTTCTTGATTAGTACAGGCTTCTTTTTGTTAATTTGAGAATTCACCAACTCCAGAGAAAATATTCATATCAGAAAAACCAAGATTTTACTTAGCACCTATCAGTTAGACCATTTTAAATTCATCTTACCTGCTTTAAGATTTAATAAAGATGAAATATTTATATTTCAATGAGCATTTTTCCCTTCATCCCTTTTCATCTTTAATTTGGTCCTGCAAGGGAAAATGTGCTTTGAGCTATGCTATAGATCCTTGAACTTCACTGAAGACCAATATTACATCATCTTAGCAAGAACCCCACTCCAAACATCAAAAGGCACAGATATATGCCCAGGAGGAAACTCTAAATATCAGACCCAGGTGGACTCGATGAGCTTTTCAATTAATATTTGAGCTTTGTAGACAGTAGCAACATGTGTGTTTCAAAGTGTGGGCCATTTCTGAATGATCTTGAGAGCATCCAAGAAAAATAATAAGTTTGAAATTTGTTTTAGGGGACTTCTAATTTCATCCTTCAGTTTTTACAATTCCCATTCAAATTACTAGCCCCTGGGAAAATGAAAGACATCTTCCAGTATGAAACACTTTGGGAAGAAACTAACTTAGACCTACTTCTTCTCCTGCTATGTAAGTAGCTTTCAACTAGAATTTATTTGTATGATATTTGTAAATGCCTTTATTTCCTCAGAAGAGGCAATGAAATGAAATATCCAAACTTTACAAATATGTGGCTTAGGCTGAGCCCAGAGTGTTTCTAAATATCCCTAAGCCTAGGCTGGGGAGCTTGTAGCCTCCATACAATCTAATCTTCTGTAAGCCCAGGCCTTGAAGGTTTCATCTTCTAATTTCTGTGCTAACCAAGGCCTAGAAAGTTTTTTGCCTTCAAGACTTAATGCTAAGTAAGCTCACCTTTTCTAGCTCTTTCTGAATTCTAGCTGGCTGGTTCAGCTCAGCTGTTCTGGGTCAAAATTCCTCTCCAAGTTGACTGATTCAGACTGAGTTCTCTGCCATTCTCAGTGAATTGCTCTGCTTGGAAATGAAGCCTCTCTGAACTTAAACTGAACTGCATGAACTCAACTGCACTCAGCTGAATTGCACCAAACTATATTGTATTCCCAAGCTCTACTGTACTGTCTCCATGAACTCTCCTGCATTTCTGTAATGTACTCTCATCCTTATACTGTACTATCTGTCTCCACAAACTCTCTTGCTCTCTCTCTGCACTTCTCTTTCCTATCTGTTCTCATGAGAGTTTTGTGTATCCTCTGACTCATTCTGTCAAATCTTTCTCTGATTTGTCACTTTGTCCCTCAATTGGGTGTTATTGTTTGTAATTAAAGGTGTGTATTAAATTCAAGCCAGAGGGATTAAAGATGTGTCCTGTCTCAGAAGGATTAATGATGTATACTAAGGGTGTGTCTGTATTCGAGCAAGATCACACAGACCTAGGATATGGATGAGATCCCTTGCCAGAGCAGCCAAATCAGGCTATCCTTCAAAAGTCTTGGGATGCTTCTGACTCCCCATCCCACCATGTCTTGCTATATCAGAGTACTTAAACTCTGAAACATACATACAGGTTACTGTGTATGTCTTTATGTGGGGATCACACTCAGGTGCTTCCTCATGCTAACATATGAAACACTTTATACTGGGCCATCTCCTCAGCCTCAGCAGTCTGAATCCTAACCACTCATATTTAAGCACAACAGTGATATTTGCCAGCTATTCAAACAAAGGCACATTTTACTCATATATCCTCCTTGCTAAGCTCATAATGAGAATATATATATACATATATATATAGATCATAATATATACATAATATGATCCAAAACATTTAACATTTGAAGTAATTCATGTAAATCATCTAGCACTAGACCTGGCACAAAATAATTACCACAAGGTTATATAAGCCCATGTGTATTACTTGTGTGAAAGCTCCACTACAAATAGAAAAAAAAATGTTTTTATCTGCTATAGCCTCAGTGATTTCCAAAACCTAATGCCTGGCACAAAAAAATTCAATAGTTCTGAAATATCTATATTGATGGAAAGATGGATGGATGGATAAATGGATGGACAACTCTATCTATCTATCTATCTATCTATCTATCTATCTATCTATCTATCTATCTATC
>CAJQZJ010033615.1:2289361-2324054 GCA_907164525.1 Lophiomys imhausi | reverse complement strand
ATCTATCTATCTATCTATCTATCTATCTATCTATCTATCTATCTATCATCTACCTATCTATATGCATAGAGAGCTATCATATATATAGATATTTGCAATAATGTTTCAATATTTCACCTATGTATATGTATATACATATATATGTGTGTGTGTGTGTGTGAAATGTGCTGCTTACTGAAAATATCAAGAAAGTTTCATAGGAGTACGAGTAATTCCTTGTCATTACTCTATTCTGTTACCGATATTTGAGACATAGTTATTCAATAAGTATAATTTAAACCATAAGTGAATTAATTTATAGTGTTTAGGAGATGCTTAAATAGTCTATAATCAAATCTTGTAACTTTCCTCACCTACAATAACATCTACCTGGAAAAGTATGAGATAGTTTTCAAATTTCATTTAATTATATCTGTCTCAGCAACATGACATAGCACTGATAGTACCTAAAGTCAGTTTCTTGTTTTTAAGACTTGCTTGTTTTTTAGTGTATGTGTGTGTGTGTATGTGTGTTTATATAGTGGGTATATGGATACAAGTTTAGTGTCCATATATGCTAGCAAAAGGCCTCATATCTCCTGGAACTGGAGGCACAGGCAATTGTGAACAACTCAACATTGGTGCTGACAACCAAGCTTCGGTTGTCTGGAAGAGCAGCAGGAGCTCTTAACCATTGAGTCACCTGTCTTACACCATGTTTGGTTTTTGTAATTTTGACTAATAGAACTTTATAAGACCTGAAGTGTGATGTCACCTGAGCACCATGTCTTCAGCAGGCGTGGCCAGGCAGATGAAATAATCATGTTAAACTCTGTGAAACATTACCTATTTCCCAAACCTCCCATGATTGTTTTTTACTTTGATTATTTAAAATTACTTTTGGATGAACAAGTTGTTTATCAGTCTGTCAATGCCAATAAACAATTTTCTCTAAGCTTATAACATAATTTTGTCCTATTCAATAATGGCTTCATTAAATAATTTAAGTCTCTAGAGATCTACAAATAAACAACACAATATCAAAATTTTGACAAAATTTGTTTTAAAGTTACTGACTTAAATTACCCAGTTCTTTGAAAGCTTGAACCATAATAACGATTAAATTTATAATCTTCACCCTCTGTGTCTACCACCAGATCCCATAAGCACAGTCCTAATCACAAATTTTGCATAATCAAATCTAAGTGTTTTCAACCAAAAACAAACTACTCATTTTGTGTTCTAAACTTCCCATCTGTTATAAATGTTTAATCTTTATATTTGTATGTGTATCTGCATGTATGTTTTTGTACATGTGCATGAGTTTGTACACATGTATGTGCAATCTCATATGTATATGTGTGGAGGCTGGTGTTCAATGATGGGTATCTCCTAAGTTACTTCTCCACCTTAAATTTTTTGAGACATAATATCTTATTGAATCTGGAGTTCCTAATTTTGCTGGACTGCCTAGTTAGCAATTCCATGTATTGTCTTGTCTCACCTCCCCAGTGACATCTTAGAAGCCCATGTTGTCAAACCCAGCATCTGATGTGGGCCCTGGGGATAGTTACACTTCACTCACTGTACCATCTTCCCATACCCCGATGCCAATTTTTTTTTTTTTTAATCCCACACTTTAAAACACTGCTTGCTTGATTGGATTTGGTCCTTGGACACTCAGGCCAAATTTTATAGCTGATATTGTAGAGATAAACAACCTATAAAGTTTTGTGCACCAGCTTTACCTCAGTTGTGCCTAATAAAAATGATTCTTTTTTTCATAGATTCAATTATAGTGAGATTATAAATGCACTATGTAAGTTGGGTCTGTAATGGCAGCCACTAAGGAGACCGAGGCAGGAGGATTGCTCTAAAAAGACCTCTCATACCAATGAAAGAATTCAAGAATATCTTGGTCAAATTAGTGAGATCTTATCACACAATACAATGTACAAGGTGGGCAGGGGGTATGACTCAGTAGTACAGTGATTGCTGTATTGCTTTTGTCTCCAATGGGAAAAAAAATCAAACAAAATAATATCATACCATGGCAGAGAACCTTGGTCTGGAGACAGTTACAAGAAAGTACTTCCACACTGCCAGAATCTGTAGTAAACTAACCTCTCAGCAGCCTTCTCAGGAAGCCTGTGTTAAAGGGAAAGGCGCTCTTGGCATTCATGCAGCACAGTTTGGTATTTTATCACTTTTCCTCCCAGCCCTTAGACAGAACTTCTTAACCTCATGGGGGGCTCTTCATTTTCTGTTCTATTGAAATCTGATAGTTTCTTATTCCTTGAATTTTTAAATGAAATATTACATTCATGACTGTTTCTCATTATCTCCTGCCAGTTACTTAAAATATCACATTGTCCATCTTTTTTCCACTGATTACTAGCATTAAAACCTTGAAATTAGTGTTTCTAAAATTAATCTCAATATCTCCTCTCCAAATATTCTTATCCTTGAAAGTTATCTGTGTAGGCAACAAAGCAAGAAAGTCATTCTTGATGCAGAAGAGATGACTCAGCATTAAGAATACTTGCTACTCTCACAGAGTACCTGAGTTTGGTCCCCAACATCTGTGTCTGGCAACTCGCAACCATCTATAATTCCAGATGCAGGTGATCTGATGCTCTCTTCTGAACTCCATGGGCTATCTACACTCAAATGCTTGTACCCTCCAACCACACACATATACATGCCATTAAAAGTCAAAATGCAAACCTAAAAAATAAGAGAAAGGAATTCATGGTTTATTTCCCCATGTACAAAGATCTGAAAACTCAATAAGCTAATTCCTAAACCTAGCATCCCTTCATTCTTTTCAAGCATGGAGTGCAGAACAGTATTATCTCTGCAAGATTATTACAGAAACTGTTCACCAGTCTCCCAGGCTTCATTGAACTCTGCTCTCTGTTCATCCTACACTCTGCAAGCTGATATAGTTTCCTATACAAACTCCTCGTGGAACAGTCTAGCATTCTTAATCCTCATAGTCTCACCCAAGCACCAATAATCACTCTGTGTGTCTCCAGACTCTGAAACTCCTGCTTTTTTAAGTGATATTGTCCATTCATATAAATTGTATTTGTTGTTCAAACATCCAGTTCCCTCTCTTGTTTGCAGAGCCTTTCATGTACATTGCTTTTCTGAAAGTTTCCATGATCAATAATGCTTATATTTATATCAACTCAGAGTCTATTGTCAGTACAGAGACACCAAATAATTACTGTACATTTATGGGTTGATGTTTCACAAAATTACACATTTCAGAAAAGCAGAGGAAATATTTACTTTGTTTATCATTTAATTCAAGTAATTTTATGAGATAGAAATTCTACCTATTGCTCAATGGAGCATATATGTGTTTAAATGTCTGCAATTCAGTAGTGCTCAATAAACATTTTTCAAATGAGAGAAAACCCTTTCCATATCGTCATTCTACTTTCATATTTTGCATCATTTCATATGAATTTCCAAGAAATGTATTCAAGTGCTACATGAAATTTGTTCCTGTTCCACTATTACCTGCATTTATACTGATATATATTTTGTCCTAAATTTTCCTTCCAGATACATTTTCCTGTTTTAATGCTACCTAATGGACATTTCGTTCATCTTTGCTTCTAAGTGTCACAGAAGTCTTGTCGTGTGAGGGTTTTCTCAACTATGCTTTTACTTGGTTTTTAGCTGGGAAGCAGCCAGCTGCCCACCTGCATTTTGATGAAGTAATTTTTCCCTGAGCCAACATTGCTACAACTGGACTTGTCTAAGTTGTCTCCTAACTGCAAACATGACGCATTTCTAGTCAGCTTCCTAATGTTAAGGGTCCACACGGGGGACAGACTCATCACTCCACATTGGAGAAATAATGCTATCATTTGGCTTTCTCTCTGATGTGTGCCCGCACTTGACCTTGGACTCTGGGTGCACTGCACCATGACTGAGTCATAGCTTCAAAAGCACACAGAGTAAGCTCTCCCTTTGCTATTCCAGGCTGCTTCCTGGCAAACTCAAACCTCCAGAGTGTCAGTGATGCTCAACCAGAGGCCATGCAGCAATATTTTAAATCCCTTCTGGTCTATTTCTTTAAAACTATTTCTCATATTTATCATGCACAGTAAAGTTTTGTCAGTTTCAAAGCAAACTACCTTTTCCAAAAGACCAGTCAGCTTTTATTCATTTTGAGTAAATTTTAATAGGTCCTATGCAAGAAAGGCAAAAGGACAGTTCATGACCTCCTGACCTGTATTTAACATGATATATCAGAGAGCCTGGTTTTCCTTTTATGGCCTACTTGTACTGGAAAGTAGCTTTTTCACTTCAATGTTCTGATCAAAGCTTCAGGATTATTTAAAATTTTCAATTTATATTATTTCTCAAAGTCTCCCTTATGCTGATTTCTAATTGATTTTGGAAAAGATTTGTTCTCTCATCTCTATTGTTGCATATCAAGTGTGAAATATTCCCTAGAGGTTCACATCTTTAAGCACATCATCTCAAACTAATGATTAAGCATTGAAAGGTTGTTGAATCTTCAGATATTGGGATATTGCTTAAGGAATGAGTCAGTAGGGGGCAAGCCAGGCCATCTGTTCTTCTCCATAAATTCAAATCTTAAATGTCGGTGAATTATTTACTAGCCTATTTTCTTTGAAGCCTTTAAAATATGTTGCTGTTTTGTTTGAATGGCAGTGTCTTTTGCCTTACAGAAGCTTTTCAGTTTCATGAGGTCCCATTTATTGATTGTTGATCTCAGGTCCTGAGCTGTTGGTGTTCTGTTCAGGAAGTTGTTACCTGTGCTGATGAGTTTGAGGGTTTTTCCCACTTTCTCTTCTAATAGATTTACTGTGTCCAGCCTTATGTGTTTGATCCATTTGGACTTAAGTTTTGTACAAGGTGATAAGTATGGGTTTAATTTCATTATTTTACATGTCAACATCCAGTTGGACCAGCACCATTTGTTGAAGATGCTGTCCTTTTTCCATTGTATGGTTTTGGCTTTTTTGTCAAAAATTAAGAGACCATAGGTGTGTGGGTTCATTTATCGGTCTTCAATTCATAATCATTTTTATCCTAAACTTGCTGCTGGACTACAGTGCAGAGTTGACATATATTTTAGCAATAATGTGTTTCATGTTTGCTAAAAGACATTTACTGGGTGAGACAAAGACCATCAGAGAGGGGCTCTGCCATTACTAAAGTTACAATGTCCAGGAGAACATAGATACTGAGATACTATGTATGAGATGTTTGTAAATGATTGTAAGATCCAGCAGAGTATATAAGAAATATACATTTCATAATTGTCTTATGTATAGTTGAGAAAATAAAGCTTAAAACATTTTAGTGTGTGGATTAGGGAGATGACATAGCAGTTCAGACTGCTTATCGCTCCTTCAGAAGATTTAAGTTTGGTTCCCAGCCCTTACTCTGAGAAGATCACAAGTGCTTGACTCTCCCTCCAGGGGAGTCTACCAGCTTCTTCTGGACTCTGCAGTTAGCTGCACACATGTGGGTTTGGGAGAACATTTTCATAGGAAAAAACAAAATTTAAAACCTCACTTTTTTAGAAAAACTTTTATATGTTTGGCTACTAGATCTTACTTTTATTTGAAGCATTTTCTATCGGCTTCTTATATTCATCATTTTGATTACTAAAATAAGCAAAATAAATAAAATATACCCTTTAAATTTTAAAACCTCTAAGGAATATTTCACTTTCAATATGTAACAATAGAAACAAGAAAATAAATTCTCTCCAATATCAAATGGAATATAACATTAGAGAGACTTTGAAAAATATGCCTTTTAAAATTATCATATTCAGATATGATATGATATCATATTCAGATATAAGTATATGAATGCCAACTCTACAACTTTTCTCATTGTCATTTTTATAGATTAATTTTGTTTAATTAGTTATGTGTATGATATCTATACATGTGTGTGAGGGTGCCTGTATAGGACAAACAGGACATCCAATTCCCTGAGGATATAGGCAATTGTGAACTCCCTATGGGTGCTGGGAACTGAACACCACTCTTTGAATGAGCGTCAAGTGCTTTTAACTACAGATCCTCCTCCCCAGAACCTTGTTTATCATTTTTTGTAAACTGAAAACTGCTTTTAGATAAAGATTGAAAAAGTATTTGCTCATTTCTGATCCATTCTTCTGTCTGTAAAATTGTAACAGACAAAAAACATGGATAAAATATAATTCTCCTGAATTACATTTAAATTTGTAAATCACATTCATGATAACATACAATTTCTGACTGTGTCAATTCATACTTGAAAGGTTTGAAATTATCATATTTATAGTCACTATAAGCACAAAATCAAAGTTTTACAAATATTTCCAACTCCTGCCCTCTTTATGAAAGTCACTGTGAGAAAAGAGATAAAATAGAGTTCAGTTACGCACTGGAGATTTGGCAACCAACCTTTTCAAACTGTTCACATTGTGTTCTGATGGTAACGTCACTGTCAAAGAAACATGATGTGGGCTGTGAATACCATCACAATGCCTTGCTGTCTCACTCATAAATAGATAGTAGATTTGCTTTTTAGGATGAGATGTATGTATTTCAAATAAAACTGCTGTAACAAAAATAAGTAACAGACATTAGGAATAAGAAATGTGAAGTAGAACATTTATTCCATTTGCTGACGTGGGAGACTGAACAGGCATCAGTTACTATAAAGAGTTGTCATGGATTATCCAAAAATGCTAATGGGGATTGTAGCTACTACCAGTCCATGCTTCTTTTATTAACTGCTGCTTCAGTGAGGTTCTGGAAACCACACTTCTTTGAGCCAACCACTTACTTTATTTCTTCATGTATTAGACTTTGGTTCTCAACTAAAAATCCTTCACATAGAAAGCAAATATTTGTGTTTACAGTTAATCCACATCTTATTTGTTTATTAGCAGCAATAATCTGACAAATTATTGATCTTCCTCCTATACTTCTCTGTAACAATATTTGAGAAAACTGTTCCCCACATTAATCACTAGATAATCCCAAACCTCAAAACAACATCAAAAAATCAGTTTGGACAAAGAATTTGTATCTGTGTCTTGGATATTTTGGAGTACACTGATTTAAAGAACTGGTTTAAAGAACAGAAATTTAACAGAGCCGCGTTCCAGATGGCAGCGCGTGCCCCGAGCTCTTTGCCTCCCCCCACCCCCACCCCCGCCCGCCAGCCTCGAGCCTAGCCCGGGAGCTCCTCAGCAGCCCGCAGAGCAGCCCCAGCAGCAGCACCATGGCCGGGTGGAACGCCTACATGACAACCTCAAGGCAGAAGGGACCTGTCAGGACGTGGCCATAGTAGGCTACAAGGACTCACCCTCCGTCTGGGCCACCATCCCCGGGAAGACCTTCGTTAGCATTATGCCAGCTGAGGTTGGTGTCCTGGTAGGCAAAGACCGGTCAAGTTTTTTCGTGAATGGGCTGACACTTGGGGGCCAAAAATGTTCTGTGATCTGGGACTCACTGCTGCAGGTTGGGGAATTTACAATGGATCTTCGTACCAAGAGCACCGCACCAGAGGAGCCCCAACCTTCAATGTCACTGTCACCATGACTGCCAAGACGCTAGTCCTGCTGATGGGCAAGGAAGGTGTCCACGGTGGCTTGATCAACAAGAAATGTTATGAAATGGCCTCTCACCTGCGACGGTCCCAGTACTGACCTCATCTGTCCCCTCCTCCATCACTCCCTTCAGCTTTTTGCACCCCTTCTTTTCATGTACACACATACCATTATTTTGGGGGCCATTATCTAATTTCCCTTATTGCTGCCAAAACCACATGGGCTGGGGGGCTGGGGCTGGATGGACAGATACCTCCCCCTACCCATACTCCCTCCTGTGTGTGTTTGGAAAAAAAATTTGTTTTGGGTTTTTTTTCCCGAATAAAAAAAAAAAGATTGTACTAACAAAAAAATAAAAAATAAAAAAAGAAGAGAAATTTGTCGGTGGATGACTCTGTGGAGACTAGAAATCAAAATGCAATCCATTTGACACCATCAATCCTGTGAATGTGCCTTGCTCCTCTCCACACTCTGGCATCATTAGCCATTCTTTGACTTGGAGGTATTCTGTTTTCCTGTGTATTTTCATCACTTCCCTTCTCTAGATATCCCCTATGTGCAAATCTGCCATTTTCCACATGGTATCATTCGTATGAATCATGGCATTCTCAAAATGGTCTAATAGCAACCTAATTTCTGATGTAAGACTTTATCTCCAAGTAAGGCTAAATGGATTGAAGTGTTTGTGATGTAGGCCTCAAGATTCCTTATTTGGAAGGATGATCTTTAAGCTATAGAATTAATCCTTTCAGTCATATGACAGAACATTTTACTTTTGTAAAGGTAAAAGAAATGGAGAATTACACAAACTTGAAGAGCAAAGTTGGTACAAGATTATAGAATTTTAGACTATAAAATTTATTCTATAAAAACTCATATTGTTTAGCATCTATGGCTCATTTCTTAGATATGATGATGTAAATGACTAATAGCACTAAGTTCCCAGAACAATAACACAAAGCGAACACAAGTCCTCAACTGATCATCAGCTACAGTCTTTAAGAGTAACCACTGACTAAGGAAAATATTTCCATTACACTGGGGATAGATATATCTAAGCCTAATCAAACCACTCACAAAGAATATTGGTTTAAAGTTTATCATTCTTCATTTCCCCCAAATGAATGTTTTATTTATATAACAAAGATAATAGTTGTGGAAATAGACTTCCTAAGTGGTTTTATTTACCCGAGTAGATTCATGGCATTATTCCTGTTTACAGGGAATAATATGTAACAAATCTGACCACCACTTAGACATGAAAAACTTTTATACATAAAGTTGTAGTTTAAAAGTTTAGAAGAATCCACTGCAATTCATTATTAACCATGAGGTTCATAATGCAAAAAAAAACCCATTCTGATGATATTTCACCCTGTTGGACAATGTTCCTTTCAAAGCATTTATATGGAGTTATGTTCCATGTAAAAAGGAAATAGAAATGATTAAAAGCAAAACAAACTACTTACTTTTCGATATCGTGTTGCTGAAAGTACAACAGTCCCTTTCCTTCTGACTAGACAGTCACAGGGATGAAATTTAGTTTAAGATCACACTTTCAGCTGGGCTGGTGTGTAAACCCTTTTTCCTGGAGTATAAAGTTCTATGTGCCAGAAGTATTAGAAACAGAATGTAGAGGGGGGAAAGGAGAGAGGTAGAAATGGAAGGGGAAGTGAGGTGCAGCCTTCCCAGCAAACAACCATCTCTCTTTTCCAGTTTTTTAGACAGAGTGCTAATTTAACCCCTTTCTCTGTAGATTTGTTATTAAACATCTTTTTAAATGTCACAAAGGTGTGGATTTCATTAAGTAAACAAATTGCTTTGACAGTTCCTCAGTCCAAGATGTATACTGGGAGATTTTCATCTGAAGTACAAATGACAGGACAACTCCATAAGGGTGAATCTATCCTATTGGCATTACCATGTGCATTTTCCTGGCCTATCAAAGGGAAAGAACTCTATGAAAGAACTGTAAGGCTACAATCAGAAATGACAGTAAATTAGCAAGACCAAAGCATATATTCATAGTCTGCAAATGGTGGGCTATAAGGAATCCTGCAGAACACTCTCTTTATTTTAGAAAGGCAGGGTTAGGATGCACTTTCAAGGGTTTACAAATGCATATTTTCTTCCCATACTATTAAATTCTCTCCAAAGCCCTTGAATAATATGCTGGTTAGTTTAAAAACCCAACTGGACAGAACCTACAATCAGTTGGTAAAAAAGTATTAATAAGAAATTATCTAGAGCATCTTGGCCTATAGGTTTCTTTCTGGTAATTGTACTGAATATTAATTGATGGGGAAGGACACAATTGGTGACACCATTCCCTAGGCAGGATTTCCACATCAGTATAAGAATGGGGTAAGGCAACTGTGAGCAAGACAGCCAGAATACACCTATTTTCTTTCTCTTGACTACAGATGTGATGGGAAGGACAAGCTGGTCAAGTTCCTTTCTTCACTTCCAAAAAATGATTTATTATGATCTGGAATTGGAAGACAAGCAAATCCTTTCTACATGTGTGTTTATTTTTTGTCAGGTTGTTTGTCATAATATAAGTGAAAATATAACAACAAATAAAAGGAAAATAAAGAGCACTCTGAGTCTGAAATCTGACATATCTCAAAATCCTAGCTAGTGCCATAGAAATAGTCTATAAGTACTCGCTCATTCCTCAAAACAGAGCTTTATATCTTTTCGTGTTTTCTGTTTGGGTTTTTTTTTGGGGGGGGGGGGAGTTAGCAGCTCACTTTTAGATCAGGCTATCCTGGAACTCACAGTTTAATCCAGGATGCTGGACTTGAGCTCTTAGTGATTACCTTACCTCAGCCCTTCAGATGTTGAAATTACAGGCAAGAGCTACCATACATGACTTTGGTGCATTTTTAGAAGGATCTAGTCAATATTTCCTCAGCGTGTGAAACCATTCCAGTTATAAACTCAGTTTTCTTAGACACATCTGGCTAGAACTTATCTAAATGTTCAATAGACATCCTGGCTACTACTACCGTGATCTTTTTACCTAACATCTTCTTAAATTGTTGGTCCCTCTGTTGAAGGATTGAATATGCCGCATGTGGAAAATCAATATATAAAGTCTAGTCTCGAGACTATTCTCTTATGTGCATTCCTTTACAGTCCATAGTTTTTAAACATAGATGAATCAGAAAACCTAACCCAACTCCCCAAACTCCAAACCCACTTCTCAACCCAAACAACCCAGATAATTATTTAACTATATTTGCACTGTCCTATTCTTATTTCTGTTGCAGTAATAAAAAAATATCCTTGCATGAACCAAATTAGGAAAAAATTTGTTTACTTTAACTCACAAAATTTGCAGTCATTATTGCAGAGAAATCAAGGTGAAGGAGCTTGTGGGAACTGGCCATATTATATCCAAGTCAAGCACAGACAGAGGATAAATATGTTCCTGCTCCTGCTGCTTGCTTACTCAGCTTCATCTCTCCACTCTTACATGGTTCAGGACCTCCTTCTAGGGAATGTTACAACATGCAAAGGGCTGAATTCCCCTACATTAATTGAGACAATCTCCTACAGTTGATCCCACAGTTGAGACTCTTCTCAGTCTAGGTTGTTTCAAGTTAACAAATAAAGCTAACCACATGTTAATGGTAGAGAAATCAAAACTCTATTCTTTGTAAATAGTGATGTCTTTCCATAACCCGTCAGCTAAACAGTTTATACGAAATTCCTGCCCTCTTTCCTCCTTTCCCAGTGGTATAAGGCAGCAGTTTTTATCTAACATGGTGAAAATGAGGATAGAAATCACAGTGATACATTATCGCTAGGAGAGAAGTAGGATGGTGTTATAGTTTTTGATCTTGAGGATAATAATTCCTGCCTGTGATCATCTTACCTTTTCACCCTGTAGATCATGGAAATTGCCAACTTCTATAGTTGTATGAGCTAATTTCATATAATAAATCCCTATCTATATCTTTCTATACATGAAAATATATTTTCCTATGGAGAATCCTGATTAATACACTATCCCTTGGCTCAAGCCTGAAAGATATTACAAGAAGTTTCTTTCTAAAATACATTCTGGCTAGGTTTCACATAATATTTTAAGATAATTTTTTTCTCCAATGTCAATTAAAGCATATGAGTTGGCATCCAAATGACAATGGATAATTGTTTTATAATTGGTATTGGGTAGTTCATCTCAATTTAAATTCTTTGCATAGATAGCTATAAAATTCCAATCAATTTCTTAAGTCCTTAACCAGTGGTTGGTTATCTGACAGAGGAGAAACACATATGATCTAAATTCTAAGCTAAGTCATTTCCTTTTGTCTACTTTTATTTTAAAAAGGTGCATTTAATTAAAAATGTGTTTTCCTAGAAGTAAAGTGCTTGTTTGTAAAACTTCCAAATGAATTATGAAAATATTTCTGTTCTTCAAATCAGAACGCTCAACCACGTTACATGGGATCCAGGTAAACTTCCACTAACAATCACACCTCTCTAATTCTAAATGTCAAATTATCATTGGCATTTAAGGAAATTGCTCCAGGATATATTTCACATATCTTTTAAGTTACTGGTAGGTATTTTTAGCAATTATTTCATTACTACTAAATTGAGGACTACTGTCCAATTAGACATTAATTACCAGGCTAAATATGGCTAATGTTCTAGCCTGGATGTCACTAGGCATTTTAATTTTGGTAAATTAAATGCAATGGAATTCAACTTTGCAGTTTCACAATTCAAACATTCCTTTAATTATACAGGTTTATTTGAATGGAATAGAGCAAATGCTCTCTAACCTTAAAACGGTGGTGAAATTAAACATGGTATTTAGCAGAGCTCAGAGAAGAAAGGTTCATTTGAAAACCTGAAGGAAACTTTGACCTACCCCTCTAAAACCTTCCCCTAGTCTCCCTGATCTCCCACTTCAGTGACTCAAGGAACAAAGTGTTCTAACTGTTAAAAATGTCTTCCTTTATTGCAAAGTAACTTCAATGTAATTTCATCCCTTAATTTTATTCCTTCTATTTGGAGCACAGTAGAATAAATTTATTATCTCTTTCACATATTTGATGACAGGTCTTCTATTATTCCCCTGTCCCACCTGCTCTGAGATAGTGGGATATATTGCAGCTCACAGCCATCATTTTGGTTGATCTCTCCTGAACAATCAATGTCCTTCTTAAAAGGGACCTGTGATATGTGCATGACATATCTCTAAGACCCTTCCCACTTACAATCTACTTGTAAATGTAATAAACTGCCTCTTCTGAATAACTATCATAACTCCTATAAACGGTGGGGGATTTAGGGGAGGGATACAGGGTGATTATCATTAAACTACATTATATGTATATATGAAACCATAAAATAATTAATAAAAATAATATATTAAATCCTGTCTCAAAAATAGTAGAAAGGTAGGAATTATTTTTAAATAGTCTCTCATACATATGCATCTAAATATAATATCAAGGATATATGACAAAATAATTATTCATAGAATATATCTGTATTGTTATGGTACTCAAAACTTGATTTAGCAAGATACAAAGGTCTATCTTTGTTTCAAATATTAAAAACATATATAATACATACAGATACAGACTTAAATAAAATATCTGGCAAACCCAATAAATTAATTAAACAATTAAATATTTTCATAAATATATGTCAAAATCTGTCCAGGAAATTTAAATTCTTTTTTTTTTTTTTTTCGAGACAGGGTTTCTCTGTGTAACAGCCCTGGCTATCCTGGACTCTCTTTGTAGACCAGGCTGGCCTCGAACTCACAGAGATCCGCCTGCCTCTGCCTCCCAAGTGCTGGGATTAAAGGCATGTGCCACCACGCCCGGCTCTGTCCAGGAAATTTAGATTACTATGCCTTGCTTAATTTTTTTTTAATTTATTTAAACATATATTTGTTATGAGGCATAATTTAACAAATGTACATTTTCGTGTGTTGTAAACTCACACTTGAGATTTTACTTATCATTTACAGGATTTATTTTCAAATAGTTACATAGGAAATATATTTACTGAGAATCCTTGTATACAAAAAAAATTTAAAAAACCCAAAAAGCTTTGTTTTCATACCAAACCTCTGTCTAACAGAGTAGAATTGGATGACAAAGGAGAAAAAATAAGTATTACACTCATGAAAATCCTAACTTCCTCAAAAAAAAGGTACAAGTGCAATAATTTGACTTTATTCTGAGTATATGGGAAGCTGAGACAGAGGACTACAAGTTCCAAGACACTGGGCTACATAGTGGCATAATGATACTCTGCCTCAAGATAGATGATAGAGAGATGATAGATAGATAGATAGATAATGGTAGATGGATGGATTGATGGATGGGTGGATGAAAGGATAGATGATGATGATAGGTACATAGATAGATAGATAGATAGATAGATAGATAGATAGATAGATGGTAGATAACTTCTATATAAACATAAGTGCTAGAGCAAAATTTCTGCTTCAAAAGAAACTCCCAGAGAGAAACAAAAGAACTTGAATTCATCTCTGTGGTACACAGTATGCTTGTAACTAACACTTGAAGGCTAGTTAGTATAGCTATATATGGTTTCAAATCAGAAAAGACTACTGTGATATGAGAACAAAGAGTATCTTAATTGTTTGTCATTTGAAAAAATCTGAACTCAAGACTTGGAATGTTTTTATATCAAGGCATATCAACTCCTGACAGCACCCCCTATTCTCCTCCAAGTAGAAGATGAGCATCGAAGAATCTCCAGTGGGAGATGATTGAATTAGTCGCAAGCCTATCTCTTGGTAGGAAAAGCCCCTTGCTCCAACTGTAGACAGAATGCTGTCCAAAAAGGACAAAACCTGGAAGCAGGTAAGTCGACAGCCTAGCTCTGCCAAGACAGGGTAGGTAAGTCCTTCATAACCCCTGCTCTACAATCAATGTCTGTCAGAGAAGTGGGGCCAAACGACTGAAGAGCGATGCTGTAATGTAGGGAGAGAAAATGGGAACTGTCCAGGCAGCCACTGGTATGTCATTTCTTAGTTTGGGAAGCTGCAGACCCTGTACTTCCTATAAAATCAGATATATTTATCCCTCTCAGGTCTCTGAGGTGATTGAAGAACAGATAGATAAAGTCTCATAATTAAATTTTGAGTTGTTTAGGAGTCAAGAGAGTGTTATACATCTAAGAAGATACTTTTAAAACTGTGTTGCAATTAGTATGAAAGTTGAGTCAGATATAGAACTTTAAACTCATGGAGATGTTTAGATAGTAGAATGTTAAAGTCAGGTACCAAATACATATGGACTGGTCATTGGGAATGTACGTTAAGCCATCTAACCCTCATAACTATGGCCTAATTACCTCTGTTGTACTGTATTGTATTTATTATTATAAGAGAAAGAGCCATTTGTTGGACTGAAAGGAGAAACTGTAGGGGGAAATAAGATATACCTTAAACTTAAAAGAAAAAAAAAAGGGAAGAGGATGGGGTGTTGAGGGTGGGAGGGTGGGAATAGGGAGGGGACTGCGATTGAGATGTAACTTGAAGATATAAAAATTAAAGGAAAAAAAAAAGAAAAAAAAGAACATTAGAAGAACATTTGCCTCTCATAGGGGAAGCCCTAGGTTCAGTCTATAGAAGTATATATATATATGATTGGGCTCATATGTTATCATAATACAATGAAGTAGAGGCAAGAGGAAGTTCAAATTTATCATTTGCTACTTAGCAAGTTTCAGCTTATTCTGAAATATATGAAACTCAAAATAGGGTTGAAAATTTTTAACTCAAAAAGGAAATATGAATGTAAATTATAAAATAAAAATAAAGTATAACAGAAAATTTTTATTTGAAATAGTTATATTTATTAATATTTAACAAACACCTATAAAATGCCTATATCCTGTAACCTAATACCTAATGGCTAGAGACACTTAATATCTAAGAACACCTAACCAATCCCATTTTAATTTTCTAAAAAGGATATTAACATTCTTAGTGAAGGTCCGTACAGGAAAACTTGATTTTAGCAGTCTGTTATAGCCGTCACAGCAGGCAGTCCTTTCCAAGCTTAGCCACTAGATTGTGGCTGGCTTATGAGGCCATCCTGTTTTAAGCATTAAACTTGAGGTCAGCTTCCTCCATCAGTTGAGAATCACTTCTATAGTCTCCCCAGCCTGTGTGTGCTTCACAGCCTGGTGTTCCTCACAGCGGCCTCTGAATTTGGCCCACCTCATTCATTCTCCAGGCACTCTCAGGCCCATGGACGGATGTCTTTAATGTCCAGTTTTTAAGAACTTTCTTTCATCAGGATCTATGCCATGTCTTTTCTACCAGCTGTCTTAGGCTGGTTTATGGGATTTGCCTCAGGCTACTGCAGCCTAAAGGCTGACGAAAAGCATACCTTGATGTACACTTCTCCTGGGTGTGTTGTCTTTGTCTATGGGGGCAAGACAGGAGAGCCAAGGTGAGCTCTCTGGTTTGTATACAGCATAATCTCGAGGTCTTTTCCAGGGTATCATGGGCTCATGAGCTCTCTCACAATATCCAGTGGTCCCTGTGGCTTCTCGCAGAAACTGACCTCATACACAGCTTTTGAGGTTTTTTAGACGTGCCCCTTCAACATGGCATGTCATTTTTCTCATGGAACTATGACCACAACTGGGCCCGCCCATCTTAGCCCCAAGTCCAAGTGATGCCAAACTCCTCCTTTATGTGCTTCCAGGTGCCAGGTTTATCCACATACTAATACACTAAAAGCAACTAACTCCTACTACAACAAACAGGTAAGATAATAAATATGCAGTTACTACAATTTAGTAAGAGAAGAAGAAACAAAGGAGACTGAACCTTTGAAGCAGTAATTGAGAAGTCCCTGCTTTACCAGGAAAATGTAGGGCATCTTTACAAGCTAGACAATAATATAGCTCAGATAGAACACTTTTGACTAAAATATGTTTTTTTTAGATTTCAATATTAGAGAAGCAAATTGTATAAACTATAAGAATAAACTTCTGTCCAAAAAGGACAAAATTTGGAAGCAGATAAGTCGACAGCCTAGCTCTGCCAAGACAGGGTAGGTAAGTCCTTCATAATTCCTGCTCTACAATCAATGTCTGTCAGAGAAACGGGGCCAAATGACTGAAGATTGATGCTGTAATGTATGGAGAGAAAATGGGAACTGTCCAGGCAGCCACTGGTATGTCATTTCTTAGTTTTGGAAGCTGCAGGCCCTGCACTTCCTATATAATCATATATATTTATCCCTCTCAGGTCTCTGAGGTGGTTGAAGAATAGATAGCTAGAGTCTCATAGTTAAATTTTGAGTTGTTTAGGAATCAAGAGGGTGTTTTGGATCTAAGAAGATATTTTTAAAATTGTGAGTCAAGTTAGTATGAAAGCTGAGTTAGATATAGAACTTTAAACTCATGGAGATGGTTAGATAGTAAAATGTTAAAGTCAGGTGCCAAATACATATGGACTGGACATTGAGAATGTATGCTAAGCCATATAACTCTTATAATCGTGGCCTATTTATTTCTGTTGTTTTGTGTTGTATTTATAGTTATAAGAAAAAGAACCACTTTTTGGACTGAAAGGGAGAGCTGTTGGGGGGAAAAGAAATACCTTAAACTAAAAAAGAAAAGAAAAAGAAGGGAAGAGGATGGGGGGTTGAGGGGGAGGAGGGTGGAAGGGTGGGACTGGAGGGGGGAGTAGGGAGGGGATTGTGATTGAGATGTAACTTGAAGAAATAAAAAATAAATTATTTAAAAAAAAGAATCCAAAATTTGGCTTAAAAAAAAGAATAAACAGCAAAAATAAGTAAAAAAACAAATAAATCAACAATCAACTGAGATGAATAGTTGATGAAAATGGGAAGCAAAAGGAGTGGATCATAGTTATAACACTTCAAGAGAAACAAAAAACATTTAAAAGAATCATCCCCTCCTCAGTATTTACTTTAAGGACTTCCAGATATATCCCAGAGGTAGATGCATGCCAACATTTATTGCTGCGACATTCACAACTAAGTTAGGAGATCAACTTGATTGTCAAACAATGAAAAATGGGTAAAGATATATACACAATAAGAATTTTTCAGCCATAAAGAGTGAAGTTATCTTTTCAAATATTATCATAATATGTCATTTTTTTAAAAAATGAAATTATGATAATATCTGAAAATACATGATAATATTTAATAAAAGTAATTAAAATATTCTCACTCAAAAAGACACATGTTTTTTCTCTCACTTGCTGTTCCTAATGTAAATATCAATATATATGTATGCATATATGACATGAAAGTAGAAGCAAAATTTTCCAGGTGGACAAAAGAAACTAATGGGAGGAACAGGTTGGAGGAGCAATGAAGGATGTGCTCACAGTACATTATGTATTTGTATGAAAATCCTCTTAGGCAACATGATACCTTGTACAATGAATATATACAGTGAAAACTTAAAACTTTGCAATGTATAATTATAAAAAAATGTGTACAGATGTGGTAAAAGGATTTAAAAGGAGAAATATTGAGAATCTAGTGAAAAATGATAAAAAGACGTCACCAGAAGTATCTATTCAGCCCTGGAGGAATTACTCAATGATAGCATGACTTGACTTTCTTTTCTAAAGTACTTGCAAAGATATTTTCTAGGACTTAATCCTTAAGTCCCAATTCTGTGGCCTTCTTTTGAGTGTCAAGGTTCTATGTATAATGTCAATCTCTTTCTATGCTCCCTGTCCATCATGAAAATTGTTCCTTTAAATAAACAAATACCATACTTGTATCAGCATTGTATGTTCTAATTGACTTCCAACTGAAGGAATACATCTTCCTAACTCTAAAGAAAAATAGGATAATATACATTAAACAGCCTGTTTAAAAAGGAAAAACCTGTGATTGCTCCCAAAATTCTTCTTCAGGAATTACATGGTAATTTTTAATGTTCGAATCTTCTTACAAAACTATTACCAAAGATGAAAGCTGCTGTGGCAGTGATGCCAAGGTTAGCAATTGTCCATTTTGTCTCTCACAGCCCTATAAAAACTATCAAGAAGACACATAGTATTTGGGGTTTTCTTTCTGTTTAGTTTTGTTCTTCAATTTATATTCATTTGAAATTATATAAAATTTTCCTATACTCCTATTTTTATCTCTTAATGTATTTTTTAGCCTTTTTATCCATATATTTTAGGATTAATCATGGTAATACATAATGAATCCAACACTTTTCAGAAATGTTGGATTCCTCTGTAGAAGTTGGGCCTCTGTACTGCCCTGTTGATTGTAACAATGATACCTGTACACCAAGTGGACATGGACCCTGATACCTGTAAAAAGAATATTAAACATTCAGAGGATTCTTAAGAGTTGATTTGCAGAAACCTTAAGCAACTTGTAAAAATGATGCAACCATCCACTCAGGCACTGCAGTGAGTACTCTGGAGACTAGTTCAGCTGGAAAGTGAGAACATGTAGAAAAGTTGTTTATCCAGATGGAGAACAGTGAGTAGAAGATAAGATGGAGATAATAACACATCTCATTCATTTATCATTATCCTTATCATTATTCTTTATCTTCATCAGGTAATCTCCTCTTCAAAAGACAGGAGTTCACATGAAATTTGCACCAAAGTATATTATAATTTTATCTCTCTGTGTCTTCTTTGAATGTGTACGAGATGCTTTTGACCATGAATTAATTTATGTAATATGTATTATTTATAAAATACTCCAATGTGTGGACTTAATCATTGCCAAATTTGTAAGTACAAATAGCAAAAATGTATGCATGTATTGAACAGTTTCAATCTCAAAACATCTTTTGAACATGAGCCACTAGTCGTAAAAACTGGCTCTTCTTCACTGTGGTTTTGATATGGGTGGGATATATTACCTTTGTGCATGAAGCATAGACCTCTATGTAATGGTATGGAAGATTGGTGGATCTATAAGTGGTTCACTGGGAAGTGCATTGCATCCTTTACAAACAGATTGGTTATTCCAAGAGCTGTGATTATAGAATGAAAATACCTATATTCTTGGATTCTTCTGAACAATAGTTTTGCTTTTTAATTCAATATCATGTGGTGATGGAGTCAGGTGGTCCTTCATTTTGATTCTCCAGATACCTGAAGAGCATGACTAATAAAGTTGTTTTCTTTAGAAGGCTCCCCATTTCAAATATTTTCTACACCATCTCTTCACAGGCCAAGACAATCCACACTTCCTTTACTATAGCCTCCTCTAATATTGAGTATCACTTCTTGAGGTATCTAGTAGAATCTTAGTTCAGTGTCATGGTTTGTTTTAAAAAAATTGATAATCTCCTTAATTTTCTATTTCAAATATAAAAATCACTAAAATTCATTACAGAAATAAATCACAGATACTCATAAATTAATCTTTCTTTTAAAAGACTGCAAGGAATCTAAATGTTTTATCTTACTTTACTGTATAAACAGAAGTATTTTAACAAGGAAATGATAAATGTGCCACAAGAGTAATGGTTTATGCTTGCTCATTTTCCTCTGCAAACTTTCAGATCTGATGAAATGTAGCTTGCCATGTCTCTTAGCATCCAAATAGGAATATATTTACCTCAAACCTCTGGGCTCAATGCCTAATTCTGGCTTTAGGAGAACTCTAGAGCACATAATTATGCCATTCTACACACTCCCTATCTCCAAAGATGTTAACCTTTCCCAAACAGTGCTAAATAAGTTACTCTAACTGAAGAAATGAATATTTTAATGGCAGATTATGTAAAATTTGAATTAGTGTCAGAGTGATGGCTTAGTTGGCAAAAGTACTAGCCGCATAAGTGTGGGTTTCTGAGTTCAAGTCCTAAGAACAAAAATAAATGCTAGACATGGCAATATGAAGATCTATAACTTCAATGTATCTACAGGGAGATGCAAATCAGGCTTGTTACTTCACCAGGCAACTATCCTAATGTATGTACAAGAAAAAACAACAAAGATACAGTTTTATATAAGGTAGAAGAACCAACAACCAATGTTGCTCTCTAACTTTAACACAAGTGTACACCTAACAACACACCTGCAAACCTAACACACTTGCACACATACACACACTCAGTTTATCTTGTTGACAATGCTTTTATTTAATCTGTAGATGATACACATAAAAACACTGTGTATTTGTGACCTGACTAAATTGGAATAAGAGGACATGAACAAGGCTGTTTACTGGAGCTGCCTCTGCCAGGCTGATGAAACAGAAATAATATCTTCCAATTGGTAGGTATATGAATGCATAAAAGTTGTGTTAAGTCCAAACAATTAATTGCTACACAGAAAAAAAGAATTGAGTACATATCTATGAGTGCGTCAATAAATTGTATCTGTGTATACAAGAATGGATAAGATTTAAAACCTAATGTTCAAATATAAAAAATTGAAGAATACCTCTGTGTAAACTACATAAATACATAAGTATCAACTTAAGTCTTAATTAATCCCCTTGAGTTTATTATTAATATAGATTCAGAAAAAAATGTAAGCAAGGTAGTTAGCCAGTATACTGAAATATGAAGGTAAAAATTGCTTCATTTGAGAACAAGAGTATTTTTAATGGTCTGAAAAATCATAAGTCTAATTGTTATATTTATTGAAAACAACCCATAGTAAGAGTGGGACAACAGTAGTTTTAGTTTATAAAATACGACTAGTACTTTTTTGGGTGCATGATACACTAGAGTCTAATATTTTATTATTGAAATAAGGTATTGATGTAAAAGTCTTGGGGTTTTTTGTTTATTTTGTATGTAGACATCAAGCCAGGATTCTTCTATATAATGTAACTGCTGGGCTTTGCTAAAGGACTACTACACAAGAACCACATCCACTATTGCCTCTCCAAGTCTGTATACTGAACTGAAAGTGACTTTATTTTTGATGCATTCTTCCCTAATGGAACCTGGTCATTTTGTAAAACAGTCTCTGTACTGTTCTTTTGTTTGTTTGTTTATTATCATTTTATTTATGTATTTATTTATTTATTCATTCATTCATTTATTCATTTCACATCCTGATCACAGCCCCCTCCCTCTTCTCCACCTGGTACCACCCTCCTACCCTCTTCCTCTTTCCCATCTAGAGTATAGTGTTCCACAAACAGGCAACAGAGTCCATGTGAGATACAGATCCCTTTCCACTTGCTAAGGGATCTGCATGAAGACCAAGCTTCCTATCAATTATATATGTATAGGGGGCCTTAAATGAACAATTGCAATTGCACCCTTACAGGTTTAAGGTGAACAATGTCTACCTGAAATCAGAAATTCTAAGACCAATTAGGAAATGGACTTAGGAACTAATTAGAAATTTTCATATCAAACCATGAACTTGTTCATTTTAGCATTTATTTTTAATTCATTGGATATGCTTTATTTCTAGGTTAGTTTCCTACCAAGGTTTCAGGCAAACATATATAAAAGGTACTAACAAATTAAATAAATTAAACAAATCTTCCAAACTCCTTTCTTGATCTACAGGTGAAACTAAATGGTAGGGCTTGCCTGGCATACACATAGTCCTGGGTTATATCTCAATACAGCATAAATCAAATGTGGTGGTTTATGCCTTTAATCTTAGCACTTAGGAGTTGGAGCTAGGAGGATCAAGAATTCAAGGTTTTCCTCAGCTACATATACAGTTCAAGACCAACCTGGGCTTCAAAAGACCTTGCCTCAGAAAAAAAAAAATCTCTATTTTCAAAGAATGATTTTAATTGAAGATGAAATATACCTTGCCAGCCAGAGCTATACTCCAACTAAAAGTTCTAAAAAGTTCCCTAGGAATTCAATATCTTCAAAACAACAATTAAAAATAGAAAGTGAAAAGGTAGTACTAAGTGTTTTATGCTCCATATTTTCAAATGTACCTTGTTTGGCTTTGTTTTCACAGTGGTGAAGACAGAGTGTTAGGCCTTGTGACTATTAAGCAAGCACTCCACCTTTGAGCTCAGTCCGCATTCCTCTCAAGCTCACTTTGTGATCATTATCCAAATGTCATTGTACCTCAAAAATTTATCTGTGAAAAATTAAGTGACCAATGGTGTGTGGGTTCATTTCTTTGTCTTCAATTCAATTTCATTGATCCACTGGTTTGTTTCTATACCAGTACCATGTTGTCTTTATTACTATCGCTCTGTAGTACAGCTTGAAATCTGGGATGGTGATACCTCCAGATGTTTTTTTTTTTTTTTAATTGTACAGGATTGATTTAGCTATTCTGGGTTTTTTGTTGTTCCATACGAAATAGAGAATAGCTTTTTCCAGTTCTATAAAGAATTGTGTTGGTAGTTTGATAGGAATTGCATTGAATCTGTATATTGCTTTTGGTATTATATTCGGATTTTAGACATATAGTACAGGATATCTATACTACAACCAAGGCACCAAAGGGAACATGGGCATAGACTCTTTTCTTTCTTTCTCCCTGTCAATGAGACACTTTTCCCTAGTGGTACTGCCTTGTAGGCCCCCAGTGTATGAGGTGGCTCTTGGCCCTCATATGACTTCTGAACTGGGGCGGGGGACTGTTATGTAGGGACACTCCACTCCAGAGGAGTGGGATGGAAGGGTTAGGGGGTAGAGGGTGGGAGGGAGGGACTGGGAAGGGTGGAAAGAGGACACTATGATGGAGATGTAACTTGAAGCAATAAACAAATAAAATTTAAAAAAAAAATTAGCTGTGGTAGAACATGCCTGTGTTCCTAGCACTTGGGAGGTTAAGGCAGAGGACTGCTCATGAGTTGTCAGCTTCAGCTGTTGATTGATCCTCTTTCTAAAAGGCAGAAAACAAATGAATATTTCATAAATGATCATAAGGTTGGAAAAACAAGACATCATATTAAAGCGACTTATTAACCATAAGATGTCACATTCCAGTTGTTCAAAATTTTTAAGCTATTTGGTGTCTGTGTATCTGTATATGTATGCCCATTGGGATGTGTGCATGCATGCATATGGGAGAGGAGACCAGAGGAAGACATCAGATCGCCTGAACTCAACTTACAGGGCTTTGTGAGCCACCCAGTGTGAGTGCAGGGAATCTAACCATAGGCAACTGAAAGAGTGCTAAACATTCTCAACCGTGGAACCATTTTCCAGCCCTACATTCTAGTAACTGAAACTCCAACAAACACTAAGGGTATATGTAGATAAAGACTCCAAACTTCATAGGTAGCAACTTACTTTCTTAAATTGGTAACAACTATGGGTCTTGGATTAGGATCTAACTTTCTCTTATTTACTGGATTAAAAAACAGAAAATGAACTGAAGTATTTGACTTGCCAACTAGACATGTAAATTGACATTTGAACTCCAATGTACATGAGCCATATTTGCTCATAACTATAAATACAGTCCCCAAGAACATGACTGTCAGTGAGTAGAATTAGAGTCAGATCTCACACTGTACTTAACACAGTTAGAGATCTGACACCAAGAATGACAAGGAAAAGAGATGCATAAAGTTGAAAGCAAGTGAGGAGACCACCTTGTGTTTAGCACACAAATTACTCAAACATTGGCCAACTCAGGGTTGATGGATCCTACAGCTCTTCTTCATCAACTAATTTTCCAAAACATTCTATAATAGATGCACTACCATCTAAAATGCCCCTAATGTTTGCCATGCATGACGGTTAGGAACTAAAAGTTAGTGCTTCTAGTTGTTTAGAATACTCCAGGGTCTCATAACTACACTGGCTGAAAGAATTATGGTCTATGAAAGTGTATGATCAGCTTTTGAAGCCAAAGTAAGAAGAAGGAACTACTATAAAATCTGCAGGCTCAAATTATCAAACCACTATATTAACTTCAGAGCCTCAGACACAGAATGAATCATTGCAAAGCAATGAAACGAAATGTGTGAAGAAAGCCAAATGATACTGTGCCTTCTCTTCCAATGCTAGGACTTTTTTTGATGTTCCTATTTCTAGTTTTTGTTGTTTTAAAAAACCGCAGGAACATGGAAAACTCAAACAAATCTTAAAGATCCATATCTAGGTTATGCTTATAGATGATCACTGTGGCGGAGTATGGCAGTGCCCACTTGTAATTCAAGCTTTTGGGACATCAATAAACAAATAAATAGATAAACAAAAAATGTAAAAAATGAAAGAATGTTCTGGAAAATTTCACAAATTAATTCATCTGTAAAAATCAGAAACATGACCAGAATGTACCATGTATTTAAAATAGGATGAATAGGTACTGTAGTTTGTATTCTATTGTTAAAATGGGTTTAGTTGAACATCTACTTATGGCTAGGTGAAAATATTGTCTGGATTCTCTTTGGCTCTGACAAGTAACTTACACATCACATTCTACTTTTACATTTTCACCATCATAGGATAAAGAAAATATTTACTTTATTCTATAAAATTAATTCTTATTTTCTAACTGAAAATTAAAAAGAAAACTATCTCTATAAATCCTTCTCTGTTTTGACAGGGATCAATCTGTGAAAGAGAGAGATAGAAAGAGAGAGAGAAAGGAAGAGAAAGAGAGAGAGAGAAAGAAAGAGAGAATTACTAGGCCAACCAAGGCTCTTAGAAAGGTTCAGCCATACCACAGAGCAATACTAGTAAAAACAGCATGCTCCTGGTATAGAAACAGACCAGTTGATCAAGGGAATCAAATTGAAGACCCAGAAATGAACCCACATGTCTATGGTCAATTAATTTTCAACAAAGAAGCCAAAACCATACAATGGAAAAGGAGAGCATCTTCAACAAATGGTGCTGGTCTAACTGGATCTCAACATGTAAAAGAATGAAATTAGACCCATACTTATAACCTTGCACAAAACTTAAACCCAAGTGGATCAAAGACCTTAACATAATGCCAGACACACTAAGTTTAATAAATGAGAGAGTGGATTTTTTTCCCAATTTGTAGGCTGCTGTTTTCTTCAAATGACAGTGTCTTTTGCCTTACAGAAGCTTTTCTATTTCATGAGGCCCCATTTATTGATTGTTGGTCTTAAGTCCTGAGCTGTTAGTATTCTATTCAGGAAGTTGTCTCCTGTGCCAAGGAGTTCAAAGGTTTTTCCCACTTTCTCTTCTAGTAGATTTAGTGTGACTGGCCTTATGTTAAGGTCTTTGATCCACTTGGACTTAATTTTGTACAAGGTGATAATTATGGGTCGAATTTCATCCTTTTACATGTGGACATCCAGTTGGACCAGCACCATTTGTTGAAGATGCTGTCCTTTTTCCATTGTGCGGTTTTGGCTTCTTTGTCAAAAATTAGGTGACCATAGGTGTGTGGGTTCATTTCTGGAACTTCAATTCTATTCCATTGATAAACTTGTCTGTTTCTATACAAGTACCATGTTGTTTTCATTACTATTGCTCTGTAGTATAGCTTGAAATCAGGGATGGTGACACCTCTAGGTGTTTTTTTTTTTATTGTACAGGATTGATTTAGCTATTCTGGGATTTTGTTGTTCCATATGAAATTGAGAATAAGTTTTTCCAGATCTATAAAGAATTGTGTTGGTATTTTGACAGAAATTGCATTGAATCTCTTTATTGCTTTTGGCAGGATGGCCATTTTTATTATGTTGATCCTACCTATCCATGAGCATGGGAGATCTTTCCATCTTCTGATGGTCTCTTCAATTTCTTTCTCCAAGGGCTTGAAGTTCTTGTTGTACAGGTCCTTTACTTGATTGGTTAGAGTTACCCCAAGGTATTTTATATTGTTTGTGGCTATTGTGAAGGGAGTTGTTTCCCTGATTTCTTTCTCAGTCCATTTATTTGTTGTATAAAGAAGGGCTTCTCATTTTTTTAAATTAATTTTGTATCCAGCCACCTTGCTGAAGGTATTTATCAGCTGTAATAGTTCTCTGGTGGAATTTTTGGGGTTGCTTATGTACACTATCATATCATTTGCAAATAGGGATAATTTGACTTCTTCATTTCCAACTTGTCTCCCTGATCTCCTTTAGTTGTCTTATTGCTCTCGCAAGAACTTCGCCAACCCCACATCGGATGAGGGCTAATATCCAAAATTTACAAAGAACTCAAGAAATTAAATGCCAAGAAGCCAAATGATCCAATCAAAAAAATGGGGGGGGGGAGCTAAACAGAGAATTTACAAAGGAGGAATTCCTAAAGGCTGAGAGACATTTGAAGAAATGCTCAGCATCCTTCATCATCAGAGAAATGCAACTCAAGAGGACTCTGAGATTCTATCTCATACCTGTCAGAATGGCTATGATCAAAAGCTCAAATGACAGCACATGCTGGCAAGGGTGTGGAGAAAGGGGAACCCTTCTCCATTGCTGGTGGGAGTGCAGGCTTGTGCAACCACTATGCAGTTCATTATGGCAATATCTTAGAAAACTTGGAATAGCTCTACCTCAAGACCCAGCCATACCACCTCTGGGTATACATCCAAATTACTCCTCACTGAAGCACAAGGAAGTTTCCTCATCTATGTTCATAGCAGCCTTATTTGTAATAGCTAGAAACTGGAAACAACCCAGATGTCTCTCAACCAAAGAATGGTTTAAAAAACTGTGGTACATCTATCTACACAGTGAAATACTACTCAGCTATCAGAAACAATGAACTTATGCAATTTGAAGCCAAATGGATGGAACTAGAAAAGTTCATCCTGAGTGACCTAACCCAGACTCAGAAGGATGCACATGGCATCTATTCACTTATAGTCAGATTTTAGCCATATAGTACAGGATATCTATACTACAACCAATGCACCAAAGGGAACATGGACATAGACTTTTTTTGTTTTTTTTTCTTTTTTGTTTTTGTTGTTGTTGTTGTTTATTTTCTCTCCTTGTCAAAGAGATACTTTTCCATAATGGTACTGCCTTGTAGGCACCCAGGTTATGAGATGGTCTTGGCACTCATATGACTGCTGAACTGGGGCCAGGGACTTTTATGTAGGGACACTCCACTCCAGAGGAATGGGATGGAAGGATTAGGGAGTAGAGGGTGGGAGTGTTTGACTGGGAGGAGTGGAAAGAAGACACTATTATGGAGATGTAACCTGAAGCAATAAATAAATAAATTTTTAAAAGAAAAAGTGGAGAAAAGCCTGGAACTCATTAGCACAGGTGACAACTTCCTGAACAGAACACCAACAGCTCAGGACCTAAGACCAACAATCAACAAATGGGCCTAATGAAACTGAAAAACTTCTGTAAGGCAAAGGGCACTGTCATTCAAACAAAATGGCAACCTACAGATTGGGAAAAGATCTTTACCAACCACACATGTGACAGAGGGCTAATATCCAACATTTATTTTAAAAACTCAAGAAATTAAACACCAAGAAATCAAATAATCCAATCAAAATATGGGAAACAGAGCTAAACAGAGAATTCACAAAGGAGGAATCTCTAATGGCTTAGAGACACTTGAAGAAATGCTCAACATCTATAATCATCAGAGAAGTACAACTCAAGACAGCACTGGGATTCCATCTCACACCTGTCAGAATGGTTAAGACCAAAAGTTCAAATGACAGCACATGCTGGCAAGGTTTAACACTCCTTCATTGTTGGTGGGAGTGCAAACTTGAACAACCACTATGGAAATCAGTCTGGCTATATCTTAGGAAACTTGGAATAGCCCTACGTCAAGACCCAGCCATACCACTTCTGAGTATCCTCCCAAACAATTCCTCACTAAACCACAAGGACATATCCTCATTTATATTCATAGCAGCCTTATTTGTAATAGCTAGAAACTGGAAACAACCAAGATGTCCCTCAAGTGATGAATGGATATAAAAAGTGTGGTAAATCTACTCAATGGAATACTACTCAGCTATCAGAAACAAGGAAATCATGCAATTTGCAGTCAAATGGATAAAACTAGAGAAGCTCATCCTGAGTGACTTAACTCAGACTCAGAAAGATGCACATGGCTTCTACACACTTATAATTGGATTTTAGACATATAGTACAGGATAATTATCCTACAACCAACTCACCAAAAAGTACAGGAATATGGACTCTGTTACCTGTTAGTGGGACAATTTGTCCTAAGGGGACTGACATTTAGGCCCCCAGCACAAGAGGAAGCTCTTAGCCCTCATGTGACTGCTGTACTGACGGGAGCTGATTTGTAGGGACAGCCCACTCTGGAGGAGTGGGATGGGTGGGAGAGGGAGGAGGGGATGGGAGGGTATAGCCAGAAGTGGAAAGAGGGCACTGTGATGGAGATGTAACTTGAAATAATAAATAAACATTAAAAAATAAAATAAAATAAAAAAGGCTCTTTCAAAGGATCAACTGCCATACCATTATTAAACCAGAGGAGTGAGGCTTGGTGATCAAGACTTTAAACACTGGGAACTCCAAGCATTCATGAGGAGCAAAGGCAGGATATTAAGAAGGCACCCAATATCTTTCCATATGATAAGAAGTAAAAGGAATACAGGCTATAACCTTTATACATCATAGACCTATCTATAATTGTGGATACTAACAAAAATTAAACAGAATACGAAGACTTTGTATATGTTTATTTCTTTAGTTTCCTTTTAATATTTAAAACATTAGTCATTCATAAAACCAGCAAACCAATGAATAACATAAGGGACTGCAGTAAATACTTTAATCAACTGCCTATAAGGCTGTACAAGCAATTGCATTACATCTGTGAGAAAAGGTAACCTAGAAAATAGAACCTTCTAGAAATTACAGTAAATTTGGTATGACTTCATTTGTTCATATAAACATCCTCTTTATCTTTACAGATGTGGCATTAATATCTTCTGTATTATGAACTTGCAATGTGCCTGTCATTTTTCTCATTGGTTCATATGACTATATTTATTAAGTTGGAATTTTCAAACTCAGCACTGTACACAAGTGGGATCTTATAGTTGTGTGTCTGTTTCTATCCTTAACCAGTTTATAATTAATTAATTAGTTAATTAAGCATCCCTGTCTGGTTCCAGGGAAACACTAAATTCGCTTTCATCTTTGTTCAGAGTAGAATAAAAAAGAGTGAGACTTGGGTTTGTGTTTGGAAGGAATTAGGAATTGATGAAATCCTCTTAAGTCATTAATTAAATCATCACCCCTCAGCCAAACAATCACCTCAATGACTTGATGAGTAGATAAACATGTGGAATAACCAACATCAGACCAGAGCCTAGAATCAATCTACTTAGTAGTGGAACTTAATTTATCTCAAAAGTAAATAATACACAAATATTTGATTACTGTAGTCATTAAATCAGAAAAGTAAAAACTATATGAATAATCCAAACTATAGAAAACTGTGGAAATATGTAGGTTTGGAGACTTCTGCATTGCAGGGAAAATGCAGCAGTGATTATAAAGCAAATACCCTATATTAATGGCCCCACAGTAGTTGCCAATGGTCTAACAATGTCTACAACATGTTAGTCAAAAATTCTGTCAAGTCTTTTCTCTCCTCGCCTTCCTATTCACATTCTTCTTACCATCTGTTCTTTCTCTTCCACTTTCTTCCCTTCCAGTTCTACACATACCCTCACTTATAAACACATTCACATACACATGAACACACACACACACACACACACACACACACACAATTCCTATATAGCCTTCTCCATCACACATTCTGAAACTGTACTTGTATCTTTCCATCAAAGGAACATGCAACCTTTGTCTATAACCTATAGATTGCCGTGAGAATTGCTCCTTTCCTAGAGCCCATGGTTTTACACTGGGGACTCTGACCAACTGCTTCATATTTTGGCAGGTCCAGTCTGGCTCCCTATTGCTTTTGCTTGGCACCTTCCTCTCCTGTACCACTCCTTGGACATCCAATACATCTCTTGTCCTCCTTTTCCTGCTGTGGCATTCCTATCCATGCTCATGACAACAAAGAGGGAATCTTGGAACTCTTCTAACTTTTGAGATGCTAACAATGCTTTGTGGGACAAAGGCCAAAGTCTTTTGAAACTGCTATTTCCTGTTTTCCAGATTTGGCATTTTCACTCCCCAGTTAGTCTTCTTTCATTATATTCCTGAGAAGCGGTGAATATATCTTTTTGTTTACTGTCTAATGTGTCCTTAACACTCTTTACACAGACTTCCCCTCCCACAATTCCACTGAAGCAGCTTATTTTAAGATATGAAAGTTTTCAGTTTTATTAAATATGATGCTGGGATTCTTGGTTTTCAATATGCTTAAAATCTTCCTCAGTACTTACCACATTTCCTTCTATGAGGAGAGAATAGTACCTTGGTCAGTAGTCTTCCAGAGGTTTCTTGATGTCACTGGACTTTCCTGGTGATTTCATAAGGTACCTTAGCACTAAGTCTTGGCATCACCATCAACATTCCTAAGATCAAAGATTATTCCAGGCTGCCCACCCTCCTAGCATTCTTATGTAGCATACATTCTATGTACTCAAATGGAACTCCATGACACAAATCTTGTGTGCCTCCACATATGTGTTTTTTCTGTTATTTCCTACTTCAAAACACACTATTATTTTTGCTTCACAGCACAAACTGTAGTACTTAATTACACTCTGGTATATGTGCAGGTACCCACAAGAGCACTCAGATTTAATTTCAAAATAGGTTCCATATGTAGCCAGTCTTCACATCCCCACTGCTACCACCTACTGCAAGTGTACTATATTCCCCACAAATGAACAAATGAAATTGCTTTCAAATAGGTCCCAGTTGTTGGCTATTATTATAATGAATATTTTTAAAGTTAATCAATCAGATATTGGCCCCCTCTCGTGGTAGTTTCATGGCATTAGAGTCAAACTGTGCCTGTGCTATTTTTTCTTCAGTACAAATCCACTCGCACTCTTGGGTTTTTGCGTTGTCATGGTTGTCTGGAATGGTCATATTCTAGTTTCCTAGAATTCACTCCTCTTTATTCAGGACAACATTTAAAGGTTACTTCCTTGGAGATAACATCTGTTTATCTCAGAAGCTTCCCAAACTGCTACCTTCCATTCACTTATTTTTCCCAAGTGATGTTATATTGAACAGTATGAACACATCACAAAAAAATAATTTGTTTGCAATTTTGATGAATGTGGAAATATGCATATAGACATTACAAAGTTATAAGTATATGTGTATATACATAGAAAATATTTATATACATACACAGATATACACACATGGATATATTATATAATATATACCCATATAAACATATATATGCTTCTATTTTTCTTATACATTTAAAGTTTTGTAAGAGTAGATACATTCAGCATTTGGACTCTCAGAGAGTCAAACTGCAACTAGATTCATGGTCAATACATATTTATTGAATAATGAATAAATAGTCACAATAATAATGTGCAAAAAACTAAAACTAAAGAGTAATTGTGAGAAATTAGTTCTAGGGATTCATGCCATTAATGTCGATTCTTACATGGGGGACAAAGGAGGATCTTCTTTGTGAGACCAGCTTGGGCTAAGCAGCAAGTCACTTTCTCAAGCACAACAATGGCTGGTGGCACAGCTAAGAATTTACTGAGCATACACACACCTCTGAGTGTGATCATCAACATTAGCTAATTGAAAAACGTTAAATGTAATAAAGGAAGAATTAATAATTTTAGTATTAACACCATTCTTATATTATTGGAAAGTATAGGAAACATATATGTGTATTTCTATCTTAGTAGCACAGTAAAATACACAAAACATTTTTGATTAGTGATGAACATTGCAACTTGTAAAATAGACTGTTAAGATGCATTTGATATTAAATGTTATTTAACAATAGAAGAGTGTATTTGAGCATTTATTATGTACTTAATATATTCAATTTGAAACTGCCAAGACATATTTTGTTTGCAAAGGTTTGAAATTTTACACAATTGTTTCATGCATCCAAACAGCAATTAAACTTCATTAAATTTCATAGAAAGTGATGAATGGTATTTTACATGACCATAATTAAACCAAGCACAAATAATAAAATCACCCAAAATTTCATAAAAAATTATAGCAAACACTTTTGAATGTGAAATAAAAACAGCCTTTTAAATATGTAGTTGACATTAGCAGAATGAGTTCCAATTATAGACAACTTAGAAATCACAGCTGAAAAGAAAAGTTAGAAAATATACACAAAGTAAAACTGGAGTCTCTAATTAGGAAATTAATGAATTTTAAAACATGCAATCAAGTTTTTAAGCAATTAACAGCAGAAGAACACTGGACAGAAGTATAAGAGAGAGGTATTGTAAAAACAATCAGAAAATTAATTACAAAGTGAGGGGGAAAAGAAGTAAAATTGGCTCTTGTTTTAAGAGCTATTGTGATGTTTGCCTGTTGATTAAGTTCATTTACTACAAAAGGATTCCAACGAGTGAACTTTACTTCTATTTAGAAAATACTATATATATATATATGTGTGTGTATATATATACATACATACATACATACATACATACATACATACATACATACATATGTGTGTATGAGGAGTGGGGGGGAATGCAATATATTGGAACAAACATTTATTAAGAATTTGATTCTGAAAGCAATCAAATAGGCAAACAATGTGTGTTCTCTTTAGATAAATTTTAATCAAGCAACATGGTTGCTCTGGCAAGGGATCACATCCAAAGACCTAGGTCAGTGTCATCTGGCTGGAATGAACACACACCACGAAACTTTAATACCTCTGGCTGGAATACACACCTTTAACCCCTCTGGCTGGAATGTAGACACACCCTTAGTATACACTTCTAATTCCATACAATGAAGGAAAGATTTGTAGAGGGAAACAACCTTGTTTGAAAATGAAATCTAATAGAGAGGCAGACAAAGTAACAAATAAGAGTAAGATTTGACAGAGGAAATCAGAGATAGGATATACCCAACTCTCACATGCACAGACAGGAAAGAGAAGTTACTGAAGAGCATTACAGTAGAATTGAGAGAGTAGAGTGGAGTAGAATAGAGAGAGTGTAGAGAAGACAATACAGAAGAGTATAGTAGAGATGTCAGTAGACAATACAGTGCATTAGAGAATGGAGTAGAGTAAAATATTCAATAGAGGGAAAATATTCAATAGAGGGAAACTCAGTACAGTTGAGTTGAGTTGAGTTCAGTCAGTTGGCAGTCAGTGGGGAGTCAACGGAGAAGCAGTGCAGTGTCAATTCAGTTCATGGCAGTTCAGATCATTTCAGTCAGTTCTGGCAAATTCAGTTGAGTGGAGATGAATTTGGTGAAGTTCAGTTGAGTAAGTGCAGTACAGTAGGGTTGAGTTCCTTACCGAGTTTGTTCAGAGTCAGTTGAAGCCAGAGAACAAGAATGAGCCAGAAGGTTAGAACAAATCGCTAAAGTTAGTTTGAGGCCAAGCAGAGCAATTCAGTCCGAAAGCTGAGAGAAGGCAGATTGGATCAGTCAGCATGGAGGGAAGTTTGAGCCAGAAGAGTTGAGTTGAATCAGAATTCAGAAAGAGCTTGAAAAGGTGAGCTTCTTAAGTTGTTAGCCTCCAAGATGGCAATTTCATCTGACAAATAAAAGTTACTTTTACCATTCTCCTCTCTCATTGTCTATTTAACAAACTTTATATATCTATAGTAGACGACATTCTTAAGCATTCTTAAGATATGTTTACACTTACAATTGTCAAATCAAGGCAATTGACATAAGCATTATTTCATCTGCCTTTTCTGTGATTAGAATCTCCAGTAATTTTCCAAAGCACAATCCACGGTCATTGACGGTAGAGCTACTATACTGTAGATGATGTTTGCATTACTGCTTCTCAGTGACAATTTACACTTTGACCAATGCCTCTCCGCATCTCCCCTGGCCTATGCCACCTTCTGGAAACCACCATTTTTTACTCAGCTGTTATGAGATGGGTGACGAGACAATGTGTCATTTAACTTTTAGTGGATGGCTGGTTTCATTTGGCACTATCTATCTCAGGTTCATCAATTCTATTGCAAATGTCAGGTTTTCCTGATTTTTATGTGTCCCTAAATGCACATGTGCCTGTGGGTTTGTGGTAGTTGCATGTGTGGTCTGTCTGTGTGTGCACACATTTGCACATATAGGGTAATCTGAATTAAGGCTGTACTTAGGCCTGTGCTTGTAA
>CAJQZJ010033615.1:2240005-2274584 GCA_907164525.1 Lophiomys imhausi | reverse complement strand
CACACACACACACACACACACACACACACACACACACACACACACACTTGAAAGGAAAATGAAACACTAAATGTGTTTATTTGTAATGGAAGTAAATATGAAGCCTCTGCTATATGTATACACACGTACAATTGTATACAACTATGAACATTTATAAATACATACATAATGCTGATTAAACAAGTATTTAGATTAGGAGGAAAAGTCACTTCATAATGAAAAAACTTAAAACTTCCCAAGGGTAATATTTCAGCTGCAATCCTTTAGGTAGAAATAAGTCAGAAGTACAATTTGAGTCCTGAAGGTGGTCACAAGCTGAAGAATAAACTGATCATAGCAAACACAGCAGTCCTTGCTTCCCAGCTCAAGTTCTCATATCCAAAAGTAAACTTGTGGCAATAAATTCAGTTATCTTTCTCCTATCTCAAGCACCTATCCTAATTTCTGTGACACAAAAAGCAGCCTTTAGTAACTGGAAAGTCAGAGTAAAAATATGAGAGTGTCATTGATAAACTGAGACTCATATTACTTTAAGAAGAAAACAGCTTTCATGGCTACCTTGGTAAGGTTATAAATGGACAAAGAGTGATTGTGACTATATGATTTTTTTTAATTCTGTGCTTGGTATACACTCTTTGCCCACTTCTTCCAAGTTACAGGGTCCTTTCTATGTACTCTGGTTACATTAAAAGCTGTGTAGGCTTTCTTCTAATCTCTTTGTTATCATAGGATAATGTTCTAATGGTTGTGTCTTTAATCCTAGGTCACTCACGCAAGGACCAAAGTGGATCTATACTTCTCTGGAAACAGTGACATAGGCCGATGACCCCCAAATGGTGGCATACCTCTTGAAGCAAAAAAAGAGAGTTGGTTAAAATATGTTTAAGGAGATTGGATATCTGAACTCCAAAGTGCTAAAATCTGTAAGAAGTACACCTTCATCAGTTTGTATACAAACAAACACATATAATTTAAACAAGAATTGCATTTTACATGTTTAAACATTAAAAGACAAGAAATGAATATGACCATTTATAGCAGAATTGATTATAGTGCCAAAACACAAAAATAATTTCAATGTCCATCAATGGACAGATGGAAAATTAAAATCCACACTGTACGATATGCTGTTATATCATAATACATAAATATTAATAAATAATCATGTATTTACTTATACAGGTTTAATAAATATGCTTACATTAAGCTATGGAAATGGAATAAAGTATAGATACATTCTATGACATCAAAAGACCTTGAAAACATCACCATTAATGGAAGAAACAAGATATGCTATGCCCAGAAAAGAAAAATCTGTAGAATATTTTAACTCAATGATTGTCAACAGTAGAGTCAGAGAAGTCAGTGGCCATCACTGCTAAAAGATGAAGACTCTTTGGTAAGGTAATGAAAAGATTGTAGATGTAGAAACATGTTGTGATTTTCCAGCATTGAAAATATATTGAAAGAGTAGGCAAAACTAACAGATGGCATAGAAAGGCCTTTGAGTATGTGAATATCTTACACATAAGTTTGTTATCTAAAAGAGAAAGATTAGTGGGGAGCAACATGGTTTAGGAGATAAAGGGCTTGCTATGCATCCATGACAACCTGAGTTCAATTCCCAGCATGCATGTAAAATACAACCAGACATGGTGGGGTGTGTCTGTAATCCCAGTGCTGAGAAGGCACAGTCAGGCAGGTATCTTGAACATGTTAGCAAGCCAGCCTAGCCAAACCTGACAGCTCCAGGTTTTCCTGCCAGCTCAAAGAATAAGGTAGAGAATGAATGAGAAGGACCTCCATCATATGCGTTGGCCTCTTGACCAAACCTACAATCACCTTAAAGAAGTTTCAATTGAGAAATTGTCTAGACCAGATCCAGCCTTTGACAATGTCTGTGGGTAATTATCTTGCTTGTTGATTGTGGGTGATGCTTTTCCTGTACAAGTGGAATTGGGTTGTACAACAAAGTGAGCTGACCATGAGCCAGAGGGAGAGTCCATTTGAATCATTACTAAATGCTTCCTGCCTCCATGTTCCTGTCTTGAGTTCCTATCCTCACTTCTCACAATGATGGATTGTGACCTGGAATATAGCTTGAAGAAAAACCTTTCTTCCCAAGTTGTTGTTGGTCATGATATTTATCACAGCAACACAAAGGAAATCAGAACAATGTAGGCTGTGGGTCATGTGGAAGGAACACCAGAACAGCCTTAAACTCAGGAAGTGCAGCCATTCGGTTGGCATAGCTATGATGGGTGTGCCTCTAAGAGGTAAAGCCTGAGGACTTCTGCTGTTGTGGAGTTTTGCTCTGCTTGCTGCCCTCACATCCCATCCTTTACAATCTATGAGTTGTGAGAAAACTCTTAGGGAGCTTCTAGCCACTCACTGGGCAGTATCATTGACACTCACAATAATAATGTTTGATTTCTTGCTGGCATTGCTGCTGAAGCCTGCTATGAGTCAGCCACCACCCTTAGAAAGAACTTAGAGTTGTAGATTGCCAGCAATGACCATCATCTTTCAAAAACATTTGGTAAAATACATAGTTTGATGAGGTCAACTTAAATTTTTTTTCTAGTGGCTCTGATACAGAAACACTTAAGAAACAATTCTTGAATTGAGAAAAGTACACTGTTAATAATTGAGCTACGGACTTTTCGAGGTTAGAGAGCCAAAGCAATAGCAGCCTGACTGGCACTGGGTGACGTTCCTCTTTCACTTGCTAAAGTTGTGTTAATGGTCAGAGTGACAAAAAAAATATTAATGAGTAGATATGCACCTTGATGATTTAAAGTAGAAATCATTGATTTTTTTTACAAAGTATAGATTTGTGATTCTTTTAAGATTTTTATAAGATTGCCTTTTAAGATAATTGATTCCTTCTTTGTAACCACAAACTGCAGCCTGCCATTAACAGGAACTGGCTGAAAAAAATTACTTTGCTTGCTCACACTTTGTTAGCCTATAACAGGTTGCTTGGTTACAAATATCCGTGGGTTTTTGGGAATTTGTTTTTCACCTTAATGCATAAAACTTTTGGTCATGTGAAGGTTTTGGGGAACATTTTTTTCTACATATACTCATTGTAATCATTCACATAAAGAAAAATAGAATGTAATCACATTGTAATTTTTGTATTGTGTGAAATATTTTTTTAGGGTATGTAAGTTGTGGAAAAGAAAAAATAAAGTATGACATGATGTGAAGTTGGAACTTTCTACCATCCATCCATTATTTGTCTGTTTGATTGTTTGTCCATGTGTTTATAAGTATGCATGTGCATGTATGATGGGAGCCCCCTTGAATATGTGTATGAATGTGTACATGTCTGCATCCCTGACTCTGTTTCCCTGTATATATGTATATATGTATGTATGTATGTATGTATGTATGTATGTATGTATGTATGTATGGACTGATGCTGTGTGATGTGTTGGAATGCGTGGTATTTTTTCTCTCTCTCTCTGGCTCACAAAGAGTTAACGAGCCTCTGAGCTTCTGAGCTTCTATAGGAGCTGCTGCCACTGCTGTTTGTCTTTGAGTAAAAGTGCCTGAAGTTCTTAGCTAGTGTAAGTAATTAAGTCATGAGGTTTTTCTTTTTACAGCTTCCAGCCTGGCAGACTTAGGAGTAAAGTAAGTAAAAAGTCTATCAGACTGGCAGATTCAGAGTTAAAGTAACAACAAGGCTCCCCACCAGGCAGATTTAGAGTCAGAGTATATACCACCAGTCTTATGCCCCATCTCAAGATTGACCCTATGTGGCAAGGTGGCCCACTAACCCTTGACAAATGTACATACACCATACACATAAACACATGTGCACGCACACACACACACACACACACACACACACACACACACACACACTGATGTAGTCAAAAATGTCAAAGTCTAATGAAAAAGAACAAAATTTCTTGTTACTGGTTTGGAAATGCTCTGAAAAAAATATTTTAAGTATGTGGAGGGCTGTATATAATGTCCTACCTGAAGAGTGTGTATCCTGGTCTTTGTATTTATGTATATGCTATACTATGTAACCAGAAAGAATTAAGGCAGCAGATGGAGATGAGGATGCTAATCAGCTAACCTTAATCTAAGAAAACCATTTGAGATTATCAAGGCAAACCTTAAATACCCACAGAAGTTCTTAATGGTGAGAGAGAAGCCAAATTACTAACACCAAAGAGATGGAATTGTGCCTGATCATAATAGCTTTGAAAATAGGTGCCACAGACCAAAAGAAGCAGGTTTCCTGTGGAAGATGGAGGAGGCAATGAACCACATATCTCTAGGTAGTTGTGGTGTCTGTCCTACAGACACCTTGACCTTGGCTCATGAAATTCCATTTCATTTTGATTCATTCCAAACCAAATACTCAACTTGCACTATTTTAGCTACTAAAGTTTGTAGTTATTAGTTTCTGAAGCAATAAAAACAGTGACACACTATATGTATCAGTGAGCCATTCTAAGTTCAGTAAGTTATTTTAAATAACTAGAAGTCACAAAACTTCACATTCAGTGAGAGCTAAAGTATTACTCACAACAAAAAAGAGGTGGACACAATTGTCCTAGAAGCCCTATCATAGCAAACATGTTGGTGCACAGTGTCTTCTGAGAATCTAGGAGGCTAAAGGAGCACAGCTACAAGTTTGGGGGCCATCCAGGCTTCTGAAATATCATGAAGGAAAAAAAGTAAAATAAACAAAAGAATACACTAGTGAAGAAAAAGATGTAGAAAATTGGGAGTAGTACTCATTTGCAAATTTTTTTCAGTGACCTAAAATTCCATGTTTATATTCTTATTCATATATCAGAATGTAGTTTATGTTAGCGATTAGGTGCCAAGGAGGAGCAGATTTGAGTACAATTACATTTAAGAAGCATGTTTATTAAATTTGAAATACTTTTCAAAAATTCAGGAAGAGTTTCACTTAAAAACAAAAGAATGAAATTTATCATTGTGGACTAAGGCAAATATATACATGTACTAAAATTCCTTTACTAATTGAAAACAATTGAAGTTTGGAACAAGGATGAGATTTTTCAGAAGGCTGAAGTAAAGCTTCAATGATAAGCTTCCAGGGAGAATCCATACTTTTGTAAATTAACACATAGGCCATTTAGCATCTGTCCTGGCATTGTGGGTTTAAGGCTTGGATGAGATACTCTCTGCAATGTTCTATTCAGTCAAGTTTCAAAAATTTCACTCTGGGGTTTGTCTTTAGTCCCTAAGACCCAAGGCTCACATTCAACTGGTCATTCACAGGTGGCATATCTTTGCACCTTGACATTTTAAATGTGGAAATTTTTAGCAAATTGGAAAACATTTAGTTATATATTCTTATCCAAGTTGCACAATGTTCTACTTTTTCTTATTTCAAAAATTAGTTTTATATGCTTACATGTTTTATCTGGATGTATGTTTGTGCACCACTCGTGTGCAGTGCCCATTGAGGCAAGAAAAGGCCATGGGATCTTGCTGTCCCAGGTCCACTTCCCCTCATGGTTACCAGGCCTGTGGTACATGGACTGGAGGGAGGGAAGCTTACCTGGGTGCAGGAGAGTGCAGTGGAGGATTTTGATAGGCAGTGAGTGTGCAACAATGAACACACCCAGGAACAGCTTAGGAGAGCTGGTTTGGTTTATTGGGAGGTGGAGAGAAGGGGGGTTTTATGCCACTGGGGAGGTAGCCTGGGTCTCTGGGGCAAGGTTTGTGTGGCCTTATAGCATTGGCCAGAGAAGGGGTGTTGGAAGATGCTTCATCTGCATATTCAGGAGCTGTGGGGGGGGGGTTACCTTATAAGGTCAGAAAGGAGTGAAGCCTGATAACTGTCAGGATAATAAATTCTTACTGGGGTTGATGGTGGAGAAGCTGGCTTTATGCCACTTAGTGGGGTGGGAAAAGGTAGCCAACTCCTGCTTTCCTCATGTTTGGGATATACAGGGTTGAAGCTCCTTCGGCCCTTCCTCCAAAACCCTGGGCCCTTACTGTGTCACAGATCTCCTGAAACTGGAGAAGTTATGGTGTTTTCTGAGCTGCCACATGGGTGCTGGGAGTACAAACCAGGTCTTATGGACGAGAAGACAGTGCACTTGCCCACTGAGCCCCATCTCGAGCCTTCTTTACTCTTTCATTGTCAATGTCTATCAAGGTTTCATTCATGGCTTCCTTATGAATCTCAGTAGGTGCTGGGTTGGGTCCTGGCTTTTACTAAACATTCTCTAGGCCTTTCCCCGTGCTCTTCCTTCTAGCAGCTCCAAATTGACCCTCTGAATTGTTCCCTTTTCTCTTCCACAGTTTGAAATTCTATGCATGAGCTGCAGTCCACCAGCAAAGATGAGCTCTGTCTTCCTTGGAGTTTAATTACTCCCTCATCACTTTCATCACAATCCAAAGACAGCACTTATCCCACTATGATATTTGATGGCCCAGTGTCCAGCAGGAGTTGACCTGTTCACCTCAACACACATTTGTATTTATCTTTGTGTCCCCCTTATCTGGCATGAAATGATACTTTGTGTAGAACAAATACTTATAAGATGATTTAAATTGAAAGATGTTGCTCATGTGTGAAAGGTTCTTCTCTGATTGCTATTGGTTTGAGCAATTATGTTGGACACATTCATATTGAGCCAGCTTCTTAAATATCTAAAGTCCTTGTGAGTGTAGCTGTCTGTGGAAGCCAGAAGAGCATTTTAAAATACCCTGGAATGAAAATTACGGGATGTTTTGAACTAGCCATTCTGGGTGTTGGGAACCAAACTCCTGTCTTCTCCAATAGCAGTATATTCTCCTAACCTTTGATCCATCTCTTCAACCCCACATAATACTTATCTTAGTTTTATTACAGATCAGATTCATACAATCTTTATTAAATGATCATTCTGAATTATAATAGAGGACTGTAACATTTTCTCAAATATAAAATATACTAAATATAATTTTATATTTTCTCAAATATAAAAAAAATATAGTAGTGTGACATTTTCTCAAACCAAGATTTATTTCTTGGTGACACTTCATTACTAGCATAGTGGAAACTAAAGAAAATACTATGTATATATGTAGTAATTAAATAATTATATAAAATGTGTATATGGTATATAATCATATGGATACATACATATAATATCATAATTAAATGTTCAGTCATATGTAATTAATATGGTCTATTAGGAAATAATTATATATACAGACAAGCATATGTGCTTTAAAATTATGTATTTATAATAGTTTCCATTTTTCCCTTTTATTGAAAATAGATTATTTCTCATGCACTATACCCTGATTACAGTTTCACTTCCCTCTAATCCTCCAAGTTCCTCTCCACCTCCCCTAGAATCCGGATCCACTCTGTCTCTCATTAGAAAAGAACAGGCTTCTAAAAGATAACAACAAAACATAAAATAACATGACAGAATAAAATATAAGATAAAAGAAAAAGCATCACATCAAAGTTGGACAAGGCAATCTAATAGAAGGGAAAGACCCACATGTTTATACTATCAGGAGTCCCATGAAAACTCTAAACTGAACCACAATCTATGCACAGAAGATCTGAGGCAGACCTGTGCAGGCCCCATGCTTGCTGTTTCAGTCTTTGGGAGTTCATATGAGCTTTGCTCAGTTGATTTAGAGAACCTTGTTCTTTGGGTCTCCTCCATGCTTTCTGGTTCTTGTTTATACTTCCTCTTCCACAGGGTCCCTGAGCTCTGAGGGGAGGGAGTTGATACAAACATCCCATTTAGAGCTACTATGTTGCAATGTCTTTCTCTGTGTTTAGTGTCTGGTGTGGGTCTCTATATTTGTTCCCATGTGCTGTAGGAGGAAACTTCTCAGATGATGGTTGAATAAGGCACTAATCTATGAGAGTAGCAGAATATCTTGAGGAGTCATTTTATCACTATTACTTTTTTTAGATCAATAGTATTTTATTTTACCATGGGTCCCTAAGATATCTAGTTTCTGGTTCTTGGTCATCCAAGCAATGTCATTTATGGGTCCCATCTTGTGGAATGATCCTTAAGTCAAATCAGACATTGGTTGGTTGCTTCTACAAGCTTTGTAGCACCATTGCCTGGAAATATTTTTCAGGCAGGATAGCATTGTAGGTCAAAAGTTTTTTGGCTACCTTGGTGTATACGTTTCTCTTTTGGTAGTCTGCAGAGTGCCTTACCATACCAAAAACACTAGAACACAGGGGTAAAAATTGTAGGTATGCCTCAGGTCAACTTCTCTGTGGTCAATTAGTTGTGTACGTGCTGTCTTCAGCAGTGAAGCTTTTCTGTGTGTTTGTGAAGAGCAACTTATTGTTTTGGCAACAGCCCAGGTTATTTGTGAGTTTCTATAGGACCTCAATGACCAAAAACTCAATTGGTTGAAACCCAGTCCAGGTACTGGAAGTTTCATTTGGGGACAAGCAATAGCCAGTTAGGACTCCATGTACCCCATTGTTTGGAAAATTCATTAGGAATGCCTTCATATATTTTAGGAAATTTCCACTATACTAGTTTCCATAACACTCTTTTAATGTTCCTCAATTCTAGCTGTCTTCCCATCTCCAACTGATCCTCCTGTTGCATTCCACTCTACGCCCAGTCCATCCATAAAATTTATTCAATTTCCTCCTCCCAGGGATATGTGGTTGTCCTAGTCTTTTTCTCTATACCTAACCTCTCTGGATCTACAGATTGTAGTTTGGTTATCATCTACTTAAGTGCTAATATTCACACATAAGTGAATACATACCATTTTTCTCTTACTTTGTCACCTCTAGGTCCATTCATTTTCCTGCAAAAATAATCAGGATGTCATTTTTTTTAAAGCTCAGTAATGTTCCATTGAATAATGTAGCACATTTTCTTTATCCATCCATTCTTCTTTTGAGAGACATCTAAGTAGTTTACAATTTGTGGCTATTGTGAATAGAGCAGCAATGAATGTGGTTGACAAGTGTCCTTTTGATAGGATTAAGCATCCTTCAGGTATATGTACAAGAATAGTATAGCTGCATCTTGAGGTAGATTAATTCCCATCTTTCTGAGGAACCAGAATACTGATAACCATAGTGACTATACAAGTTTCCACTTCCACCAGCAATGGAAGAGGTCCATTGAAACTCTTTCCAAGAGAAGTAAGTGTTCCCCTTATTTCACGTCATCTCTATCATGAAATGCATTTGTGTTATTGAGCTTAGACATTTTCATACCTATAAGATGAAATCTCAAAGTGATTTTGATTTGTATTCCCTGATTCTAAGGATGTTGAATATTTCTTTTAAATGCTTCTCAGCCATTTGAATTTCTTCCATTGAGAATTTTATGTTAGTTTTGTACTCCATTTTTAAATTAAATTGTTTAGGTTTTTAGAATCAAGTTTCTTGAGTTCTTCATGTATTTTTGATATTTATCTATCAGATGTGGGGTTGATAAAAATTTTTTTTCATTCTGTAGGTTGCCACTTTTTCTACATGCCAGGGGCCTTTGGCTTACAGAAGCTTTTCAGTTTCATGAGGTCCCATTATTAATCATAGATTAATTAAGTACTATGCTAATGGTACTCTGTTCAGAAAGTCTTCTCCTTTGCCAATGATTTCAAGCATATTCCTGACTTTCTCTTATATGAGCTTCAGTGTATCTGGTCTTATGTCAAAGTTTTTGATACATTTGGCCTTGAGTTTTATGCAGGGTGACAAGTTTTGATCCATCTTCATTCTTCTACATGCAACTATCCAGTTTGACCAGCATCATTTGCTGAGATGTTGTCTTTTTTTCCAGTGTCTATTTCTGGCTATTTATAAATAAAAAAATCAGGTTTCCATAATTGCATGGATTTATGTCTTGCACTTCAGTTTGATTCCTTTAAATGGCATGTCTATTCTTATGCCTATACAAGGTTTTTTTTTCTATAGCTTAGTAGTACAACTTAAAATTAGAAATAGTGATACCTCTAGTAGATTTTTTTGTTTGTTTGTTTTTGTTATTTTAGTGTTCAGTATTATTTTATCTATCATGGGTTTATTGTATTTCCATATGGAGCTGAGAATTGTCCTTTCCATATCTTTAATTATTCTTATGTATTATAGGCATTTATAAAGTTTAAGCTACCAGAAATGGATATAACAAATTTAAGTTAAATCAAATTCTTTTCAATCTAGCCATGTTAATATATTACTATTATCCTAGCACTTTGGCGGCTGAGACAAGCTCAAGGGCATCTAGGATCCATAATAAGTCCTGTTCCAGCCTGGTCTCTATAGGAGACCTTGTCTCCAATCACACAGACACAGATAAACTGACAGACATATACACAGACAGACACACAAACCTGAGTCCTTATAAAATTCATCTTAAAAAGAAAAACAAATCGAATATCTCCTCTATACATCCTCTATATAAAAAGAATCAAGAAAATAGCAGCAGGAGTTGGTTGGCATCTAGAGACTTCAAGTACTGAGAAGTATCAACTCAGAGGCAAGGAAACATATGAGCTGAGGGACAAGTTACGGTAAGATAAAACAGTGCCATCAACCTCAATAGCTCCTGGGACTGCCACTGTTAATGCAACCCAGACCATTAATAGATGTTTGTGCTTGGTGATGGACTGTCTAAATATGACAAATTATACTTTTAGGAAAAATGACAGCTTGAAGGCACATATTCAAATTCACTCTTCACAAACACTTGATAGCAACAAAGAAAAATATGAAAATGGATAAACTTTCAGAACAGTGCAAAAATGAAGTATGGAAGAACCAATATCAGTAGCTATGAGGGACAGGATGGGTAACTTCTAATGGGCTAGAGCTGTTCTGCTTGATACTAAGGAATTAATATTTCAAAATAATGAATAAAGAAGGTTTTGATTGATTCCTAGACAGAGAAATTGTATCAGACATTTTACATTATATACATGCCATGAAATGCCCCAAATTATGTGCAATGGCTATAACATGGTTACACACACACACACACACACACACACACACACACACACACACACACTAAAATGTTAATCAAATTAACAAAGGCACTTCACCACAATTCTGTGAACTTAATGAGTCTACTTAAAGTCTCTTGAGAGTTAATGAAGCCTCAAGGAAGACATTGAGATGAATCCCAAAATTCTATCTTGCCTGGTCCTTCCTTGTGGTAGGAAGTAACTGGAAACATCCATGTTGGGCCACTTACTGTAGCTGAATAGTCAACAGTGTTTGAAAATTCAAGCATGACAGCCATACCAAATAAATCAGAGATGATTTATCTTTGGTTATAAAACTAATAATAGTGATGATGGTACTAATGGTGATGATGTTGATAAGAGCAATGATAAAGTATCCTGTTGAAAATAAGGTACAAAAAACAGACTAAAGACAAAGTAAGAGGAGGAGAAAGAAGAGGATAATTGGACAAATGTTGAAATACAACTCAACACCTTCAAGGAATCAATAAAACTGTGTGTAGGTCACATTGGTTATTTTTACAGTCTTAGCTATCATAGACCTCAAAAATGAATGAAAACTTTAAGATATAATATGATGATAGGAAATGAATGACAAATAGAGACAGACTATATTCTTATCGTGTTTTGGGCAATGTGTCAAAATAACTCCAAGTCTAATAAAAGGTTGATACTATACTCTCTACTGCCAATTTTATTAAGTGCACATAATAAGTAATTTGTATACTTAGAATACATACAACATAGTTATGAAATTCCTTGCAAGACTGAGATAATGAATGCCAAAGATCTGGATTTATATGCAAGTGATTATGTTGCTCAACTTGCACCATTTTAAGGTAATAATATTATACATTTGGCTTTCTGCTTCAAATATTTATTACTGTTGTTACTGGATCTTGACTTGATAAAGTAATGAAAGAAATATTAGTGTTCTGAATTGATATCCACCTTGAAGGTGTAACTTGTAGAACAAACAAGTCACAATATAAGAATATTACTTTAAAATTTCTTAATAATTAGTTTCCAATATTCAATAGGAAGGAGAAACAAGGCCCATGGGACAATGTCCACAGAGATATTCTTATAATGAGTTAAGAAAAAATTATGCATTTAAGTAAAACCAAAAACTCTCTTCAATATAAACATTTTCTCATTTCTTAATAATTAGTTTCCAATATTCAATAGGAAGGAGAAACAAGGCCCGTGGGACAATGTCCACAGAGATATTCTTACAATGAGTTAGGAAAAGATTATGCATTTAAGTAAAAAGCTGTATTAATTTGCAGCCTTTTTAGAAGAGCCAAAAACTCTCTTCAATGTAAACATTTTCTCATTTCTTAAAGAAGATATTTAGTGGGGTTGGCTAAACTGGAGAAATGAAGGGGAGGCAGTTGGAACTCCCACTTTACCAAATAAGTCTGGTCTCCTATAACACTGTTCTTTGTTACCTATATTATCTTCCTTCACAAAAACTTGGAGGCAGAGCCCATTTCACCATGAAGAACAGGAGACCCATGAGCATTTACTTAAGAAAAAGAAATTTAGCCAGTATAGAGTATTCAAAACACAAATAGATTCATATCTTACTTGTTAGTGGAAATATTTTTGAATTTTTATTTCTGCTATCTTCAAAATCGTGTGTGTGTGTGTACCTGATGTAGGTCCCTATAGTGATAAAAAGCATCAGATTTACCCTGGAGTTGGAGCTACAGGTAGCTATGAGTCTTCTGAGAGAGGTGCCAGGACTTAAAGCACTAAATCTGCAGTTCTCAACCCCTTTAAGTCAAGATCCTTTTGGGGTTGTTAAATACCACTTCACAAGGGACGTCTAAGATCAACCTGCATACTAGATATTTACATTATGATTTATAACAGTAGCAAAACTACAGTTACGAAGTAAGGACAAAGGTAATTTTATGGTTGGTGGTTACCACAGCATTAGGAACTGTATTACAGGGCCACAACATCAGGAGGTTGAGAACCACATAATAAATTTTGATGCTTTGTAGGAACAACCCACACTCTGAGTTGCTGAGCCATTTCTCCAGCTTCTCCAGGCTGGAGTAGCTTGTCTTTGAGTCAGTCTCTGTTCTTCAGCAATTGATTTAGAATTCTACCTTTTAAAGTATAAAGGTAATTTAATAGGGAGCAGGAGTCTACACAGGTGTCAGATCTCTATTACTCATTATTTGTGGACAAGTGGTCATAGGAAAAAAAGCTTTAACTACTGAAGTTTAAACTCAATGGGAAACAAAGTCGCTACAAAACACAAGGAGAACTTATGGGGAAGTAAAAGAGCAGCAGGTGATGATCAATAAAAAGTAGGGTGAGAAATGGAAAGTATAGAAGAAAATAAAATGTTGAAGAATATTAAAGCAAGAATTTCATAGAAAAATTACCAAAACAGATTTTATTAAAGACTGATGTGGCAGTCTCTGCTGAAAGACCATCTATCAGATTCACTCTTATTCACTTAACACGTCTTTATATTGTTTCATTCCCACACATGGTCATTTATAGTGATATCAATGGAAATTAGATGATATTGTTTCATTGTTTTTATCTAGATATTTTGTTCGTGATTTCCTTTACTTCCACTTTTACTTAAAATAGACTTCATCCAAATACATTTGCTTTTAAAATATATATGGATGAATATATGAGTCCATCTCTGTCTCCTAAAAATTTCCAAAATATTTGTGAAAACACAGAGTTATTTGTGAATTGGTGTATTTCTATCTGAAGTTAGCTCAATAATAAAAATAAAAAATAGTGAGTCATGCAATCATATGGGAATAAACTCAGAACACTAAGCTATTGTTATGATATCTAGAAATTATACAAAGAATGGAGGTAAAAGACTGATTATTCTGAAATGTAACACTTAAGTTTTCTGATTATAAATATCTCTCATTGACAAGATAGGAATATTTAACAAAGTTAGGCACATTGACAAGTAGTAACCCTTCTAAATTTGAATTTTTACATGAGGCAATGAGCTTTGTTCTGCAGAGGCTAAAACTAATCTGTGTGATTCCTCCTAATCTCCCCATATTATTTTAATATTTTTTTACAATATGGTATCTGTCTTTAAATATGTTATTCTTCTTCATTGTGTGGTCTAAGTTGTATATTCTAATATTTATTGAGGCTTATAATTTATATATAAGTTAATTTATAACTTCAAATAATACTTGTATTTTTCTAATTATTACAGTATATCCATTCTTCCAGAAAATAAAATGTGTATAATTAAAATCACACCTATGTTAGTCTATCTGGTTTTGTATTTTGTGGATAAAACAAGCATCCCACTCTTCCAGTATGATGGTTTGATTTTCATCTTGTAGACAAAACACCTGAGAAAATCATCTCAGCCTATGGTTTCCATTGTGGTTTATATGCATCAGTATTTTCTGGCTTGTGATAAAGCAAAGGATCCCAACCAAAATAATGGTAGGACAACAATACTCATCATATGGCAACTGGAGAACCATAGAGAGGTTAGGGGGGTATCTCCAAAATCCACACAAGGGTTCATTCACAATGACTTAATATCTTCCCAGCATACAACACCTCCTTAATAGCACTAGTCTAGGGACCACGTCTTGAAAACATGGCCTCCTTGGGACATTGAAGGTTCAGAACAACAGAGCTTAGGGTATATATAGTTCAATGGAATGTCTTCTCCCGATTGCACGGGAGGTTTTGTGTGGGTTGGATTCTAAACACTGCAGACAACAAAATTCAGACCAACCATAACATCAAACAGCAAAGAATAGTAAAAATGGCCTTGATGTCTGTAAGCTACACAGTAATATTTCTGACCAGTGCTCACATAAAGACACCTGTGACTAAGCTTACTCAGAACAAGAAGGAAAAAAAATCAATACTCCAGAAATAAAAGACTGTAAAAAGGAAGGAAGAAAGAGAAGAAAGCAAGGAAAAGAAATATATATATATATTTCTTTTCCTGATATATATATATATATATATATAAGCACACCACTGACAGACAATGTGATTATATTTTTCAGTACTGATTAGAATTCTGCCCAAAATATCAATATCAATGTGCCTTTCCCTGGATTCCATACATTAGGCTATTCATCATCATATCCCTCCATCTAACTAGCATCCAGTTAGTTCTGTACTGCTTCTGCCTTAATCCAACTCTTCCAACAGAAGCCTTTTCCACATGAAGCCTCTCTGCTACTGCCTTCAAATGTTGACTTCCCTGGGTCATCCTCTGCCCTGAAGCAGCAAGTTCATTAAACCTGATGTGAAAGAAAATGCAATTAATGAAATAAATATACTCAATTTTTATAAATGAATAATGAACAAAGACTACTCATCAAAGAAGCTATCAAACACTCACTAAACAGAAAATAGATGTGAACTTTCCTCTGGAGAATTTAAGAGTACAAAGCAAAATCAGAAATAAAAATACTTAATCGTTAATTAAAATGTTATTCATATAGGTTACACAAAATTTTAGTTTAATTTTTAATATATTCAATTTATAGAACATTTCCAATGAGAGAAAATGGCAAATAAATTATGTACAACTAGAACAGTTCAAAAGTGTACTGAAAGAATTATCATAAAATTATACGCAAAACTCTTAAGAATAATGAGGAGACCATCACACAGCCATTTGTGACTGTTTAAATTTTACTCATTTACTATTTATTGTCTATTTATTATATTTTTCAAAACAGAAGTTACCCTTGAAACAAGAAATATCTGCGTATATATCCACGCAGTATAAAAATGGCATTCCTTCATGTTCATTGCTCTATTGATTGGCCTGTATCAGGCCTGTGCCTGAATCCCAAGATTACTCACTGACAGACAATGTCCTGTGTCAATACACAGCTGATCTATCTGAAATTCTTTGCCTTTAGAAAATTGAAATATAAAGGTCAGAACATGTAGTTCCATGAGAGAACTGTTTTCTTCAAAAGCATGAGTACCTGAGTTTGAATCCCTAGAATCCATGTAAAAGGCAGACATGGTGCATCTCTGTCGTCCCCCAGGTGAGGAGTAAGAGAGAGGCAGATTCAAGGAACATTTTGGCTGGCATCTCTAGCAAAATAAGGCCACTGAGAGATAATGTATCAGAAAATAAGATGTAGCACCAGCAAAAACGCTCAGTGAGTAAAGGCACTTTCTCAAGCCTATTACCTGAGTTCATACCTGGGACACAAGTGGCAGAAGACTCCATAAATATAGCATGGCATATTTTACACACACACACACACACACACACACACACACACACACACACACAGACCTTTTAGAAAATGAGATGGGGTGATAAATCAAGACAATGAACATTGACCTCTGATTTATCTGTGCAAGCACAGGAGAGTACACCTGTACACCAGTTGTCACAAGTATACACAACACACTCACACAAATAACTGAAATGCTTATAATACTTGCATTTATTGATTATTAGATTTTGAGGCATGGCTTTTCCATTTTTCCCAATTTTAGGTTGCTGTTTGAAGATGATCTGGGTCATTACTTTTGACCTGAGGGTTGAGTGCTGAATTATATCAAAGGAATTCATGTCAACACACTTTCAAAGTTTCCTTTCCTCTATTTCCCTAAAGCACCACAGAATTATTGATGATTTTCTAACTCAGATATGGAATATTACTGTCTAGAACTATGTATACTGCTTGAACTTGGTATGATGCTGAGTTGACATATAAATTGAAACTGGCATCTCACCCTTGCTCTAAACAGTCACAGATGGCTTCTAGAACAACATTGTGAGTTTCCAGTTGGGGATTCCTTGTTTATATCACTTTTATGAATAATTAAAAATAAATCTGTGAGGCCAGTAATTACAATAACCCACACCTGGCTTCACAACAAAAATCATGACTCAATTTTCTAAAATGATGCTAACTTTACCATACAATAGAGGGGAGAGCAGGAAAATGTTTTATTTTCTCCCCTAAACTCTGAAAGAAGTATTGTGTGTGGTGCAATTAATGAATTGTTTTGTGCAAACCATTCTATTTTAATGTTTAGATATGTGTTCATTTCCCTGGCCTCCTAAATATACATTTGTAATACAGACTTGCATGGAGAAACAAGAACCTTTCCACAACTATGATGAGATGTTTAACATGTACCATCAGGAAGAAAAGATGTTTCTTATGTTGAAGAAATATAGCAATAAATGTTTGCAAGAAAATCAGACTACAACTCAGTGTCTGTGTTCATAAAAAAGTTCATTTGTGGTACTGTAGAGCTGTCTTAGCAGGTGAGGATACAAACTGCACATGCAGAGTACCCAGTTCAATGAGCAGAGCTCCTGACACTGGCTCACCACAGCCTGTAACTACAGTTTCAGGGAAGAAAGACATTCTTCTGGCCTCCTTAGTGACCTGCACTCACTATTGCATATACCTACACACACACCCACACAAACACACAAACATGCACGCACGCATGTAACTAAATGTAAATACAAATATTTTTAAAAGAAAACAACATCTAGGGGCCTTCCTCTAAGCCTTGTTTCAATGTTAGAGTCAACAAGGAACATCTTGCTTCAATTCAAATTCACCATACACTCACGAACTGGAATTCAGGTTTTTCTGTATCACATAGGCTCGCTTAAAAGTGTAAAGTAAAATTTATCATAAACAACACAAAAATTTTAAAATGACTATACTAAGAAAGAAAGGACTTCAGACAAAAAAAAGACAGTAAAAAGGACATTATTTTAGGCATTTACTAAGATGTATAGAAAATAATGGAATCAGATATATTTATCCCTCTCAGGTCTCTGAGAATAGATAGCTAGAGTCTCATAGTTAAATTTTGAGTTGTTTAGGAATCAAGAGGGTGTTATAGATCTAAGAAGATACTCTTAAAAGTGTGTTGCAAGTTAGTATGAATGTTGAGTCAGATATAGACCTTTAAACTCATGGAGATGGTTAGATAGTAGAATGTTAAAGTCAGGGGCCAAATATGTATAAACTGGACATTGGGAAGGTATACTGGGCCATTTAACTCTCATAAATGTGGCATATTTATATCTATTGTTTTGTATAATACTTACTGTTATAAGAGAAGGAACCATCTGTTGGACTGAAAGGGGAAACTTCTGGGGGGAAGAGAGTGGAAGGGCGGGATAGGAAGGGGGAATAGGGAGGGGTTTGTGACTGAGATGTAACTTGAAGAAAAAAAAATAAAGTATTTAATTAAAAAAAAAAGAAAGAAAATAATGGAATGAATGCAAAGCTCGGGGATAAGTGAAATATGACCTTGACCTTCTAACCTCATGTGCCCTTTATTAAACCCACTGAGTTCATTTAGTCCATGTGCTAAGTGCAGAGCCATCCACAGAGCCATCCACAGCTTGTCCGAGGACACATACCTGAAGAAAACTGCCACGCCCATCTCCAGCACTCATCAACTGTTCTTCAACTGAGGAATCCTGTGCTACTCCCCCAACCAAGCTGGTATTTTAAACTGGCTTGATCTTGTTCAGGTCTTATGCCTGTAGTCATTTTTACTGAGTTCATTGTTGTAACAGCCCTGTTGTGCCTGAAAATATTGTTTTCCCAGAAGTCCTCCTCTACTTCTGTCTTGTTTAATCAAAGGATATACTTTACTATTCTCATTACAAAAATAACATAAGTTGAAACTGTGATAAATATTCTAATTAGCTTGATTGAATAGTGCTATAATACTTGTGTAGCTTGGAACATAATTTGAAATGTAATACATGTATTTATAATTGAAATATAAAACATCTATAGATTGTACCTAATTGTTGATTATTTTAAAATATTAATATTAGTTGTTTTAAAGTGGTAGTGAGAAAAAGTCCTACATATCAACAAGCTTATATTTAAGTCCCAAAAAACTCACTCATGGCTTATAACTGTATATGTACAATTTCCCTAGTTCAGCTTTTATTTGCAAAAATTAAGATGTTATACTAGATAACATTTCTTTGCAATCTGTTTCTGAGATTTCAGGACTTACCTACCACAAAAGTTATTCAATTCCTTCACAAAAGGAATGATGTAATATAATAATGTTTCCCTTACCTAAGATAATTTGTATGTTACTGTGAATAAGTTGAAAATTTCCATCCAGAACCTGAGAAATGTGAACTGCTGTAGTCAAAGACTTAAGAATCTGAAAACAACAAATATCCAGACATGCTTGAAAGCATAAATAACATATAACTAAATCAGTAGTGATTGTTAGACATATTCATGGGGTATATATATATATATATATATATATCATGAATATTTTACTATAAAAAATAAATGCACATCATTAAAAAATAGTTAGCTTTGTAGGTAAGTTACAATCCTGTAGAAAGTTATACATGTAAGTGCTTCTATAAAATCATCCTTTTTGTGTTGATTTCCTCCTATTTCATAGACTACAATGGAAATGCCCAGCCAGCTTAGTACTTGAATTGATTCCCCAATCTGCTACTAAAAGAGATTTCATAAAATAAGGATTCAGTGATAACCTCCCTTCTCCACTGTCTGACTCCTTAACTATCTCAAGTGTCTTCTCTAAAGTAGAAATTTAAATTGATCATTTTATTTAATATAGTAACCTTTTTTATCAAGCATCATTCATATTGTAATTACATAAGGATTTATGTACATTACAGGTTGATTAGTTTGCACAAAATAAATCGTTAATTTTACAAAATTATAACAACTGAAGATAAAAGAAATAATAACTCAGTCAAATAACATGGCAATTTTTCACCTTTATAAAATATTTTATAACTACAACACAGTAAAAGTTGTCAAACTTGATAAACACTTAAGAAAACTAACTTGAAAAGTCTTGGGGTTGGTGTCTTTCATTGCAAGAAGAAAAAGAGAGAATGATGTATAGATAATTTTAGAATTAAGTCATAGAAAAAATATATTAAAACATTAAAAGATGGCTTCAAGATTCAAACATAATATCATGGCCCCATAACTTACAATCGTATTTCCATTGAGAGTTTCTTCTTAAAGCAAAAAGAGCTGTTTGAATTTTATAATGTATATTGCATATTTTATCTTGAACTTGAAAAATTATTAGCATAAATGTCAAACAAAGATAAATGCCTTACTAGAATGGCTACATTTACATTGTAATATGTAAGGTTTCTTTTTAGCTACTTCAAAAAATGGTGTCCTTGTGTTCTGTGAATTATAAAAGTAGGCAAAGATTCCTGGCTATTACAATCAATATTGCTGGGTACCATCGTTGTGACCCATGCATTTCATGCAAAAGATGTCCTCATTTTGTGCCAGTTGACAAGCAGATTATAGCATTTATAATGAATTAAAAAATGTGAACTAGCCAGTGGTTATAAGGAAAGAACCAAGATTAGAAAATTTCTACTAACATAGTTTAAGAAGCATAGAAAATGATATATGTAATCAAATCAAAGCTGCAAAAGCTGGCTGGTGGAGCAGAAGTAGATATATGGATACTTAATTAACTACTGACTCTAAAGATATTCAAGCAGTATTCTTTTTAATAAGTAAACAACAACAGAAACGTTTATAGAGAAAATAAATAACTTAAATTCGTACTGCAAGCAAATAACAAAATTAATTCAAAATGGATCAGAGGTCAATCAGGAAAACTAAAAGGAACAAAATTTTAGAAAGTATATTGTGAACAGGTCAGAGAATGTTGTCTTACATGTACCAGCCAAGATCAGTCTATAGATCTTGATATAAGCAAATTGATATTGAATTCCACAAAATTAAGGAATTCTGTTTTCTATATTACATTGCTCAGATGGCAAATAGCCCACAGACTGTGAAAAAAAGGCATACTGACCAGAAATGTAATGCATGATACATTATTTAGATCAAGAATATATAAATAGCACTAAATCTTAGTGATAGTAAAATAAGATAACTAATAAGGTTTTTCTTTAAATATGAAAGATATTTAAGGTATTTTATCAAATAAAATATATGAATGTGGAATAAATGCAAAACAGGGCTTCCTTTCAAATATTTTAACAAATGTATTTTTTGTAAGCATGTGAGCAGTGTAGAGGGCAGGCCCACACACCATGGTGCAAGTGTGGAGCTCACAGGACAGTCTGAAGGAATCATTTCTCTCTTTCCATTGTGTGGGTTCTAGAGATCTAACTCTGTTTTCGAGGCTTAAGCCAGTCTGCTATCCTGGAGAGGCTGACACTCTAGCAGCAGTCTAAGAAAATATAAGAGGATTTGTGGTAATCATAGTTTTTTATACTTATATGTTTAAAAAATGATGATAACCTTCTGTATGATAGATTGGAGAAGAAAAAAACAAAAAATAAAATAAAATAAAACAAAAGAAACACATTGATTCAGAATGATTGATCTGGGGCTGGGAAGAGCAGCTCAGTGGTTCAGAGCACTTTCTCCCTTGCAAAGGAGCTGGAAGGGATTGAAGCAATTGAACCCTTCATAGCTGCCTATAGTTCCAGCTTCAGAGTATAGAACACTATATTGGACTCCAGAGGTACTTCATGCACATGGTGCACATACAAACAAGTAGGCACACATAAACATAATTTAAAAAGTAACTATCTGTAATGATTAAATACAGTAGTTTCAAAGTCCTGTCGTGGAGTCTTTGAAATCTGAATGAACGTTCAGAAACTATGCTCTTCCATAAATTTCTGAATATATCATAATATATGTTTTGAAAGTTTTCACGAACATATTGAAATCTATTGTACAGTTTTTTCAACCCTTCACCATCATATGCTTTGTTATAAATTTTGATAAGTGAACAAATTCACAGTGCAGTACATAATCAAGTATGAAGAAAAAAGTTATACTTACTCTTAAAGTAAACAAAAATAAATATTTTTACTTAAAGATATAAAATATTCTAAATCAGACTGCAAATTTAAAAATGCGAAGACAGAATTATAACTTTTGGTATTTAAAAAGCATAAGAAATTTTGTATGGGTAATAAGCCAGTGGTAGAGTCAATGGTGAGAACATTCACGGTTCTGTGCTCAATCCCTAGAACCATAAAAGATAACTACCAAGAAGGTAGGAGTTGTCTTGGTAACTCAGTAGTTATTAGTACACACTTATTTTAGAAGAGCCAAGAAGGGTTCTTAGCATCAGTTGTAAACTCATCTCCAGGATAACCATACACTCCTGTACAAATCCACATGAAAAGTCATACAGATGCGTGCGCACACACACACACACACACACACACACACACACACGCATACATATAACTCAAAAATGAAAATACAGCACTGCAGAAATGTCTCAGATGTTAAGAGCAATTGCTGCTGTTGCAGAAGTCCTGAGTTTGATTCCCAGGATGCACTTGTGGCAATCCACAACTGCCTGTAACTCTAGATGAATCCTTCAATCTCCATGGGCACTGCCATTGAGGAAAAAATGTATATGCAAAGACACATACAAATTATAAAAATAATATGAATAAAATCTTCAGGAGAAAAATAAACAGCTAAATTTGGATCATACAAAAACAAATAAATAAATGGAGAGCTATTCAATCCAGGAAGAGGTACTGTTTTTCATTTATTTTAATGTGTAGGTTTTAGTGTGTGAACATGGGTCTCGTCTCTGCATATGATTTCAGGTGCCTGGAGAGGCAGGAGGCATTAGATCCCTCAGAGTTGAAGTTATAGACTATGGCCACCTGACATGCATGCTGGGAGGGGAATTCAGGTACTCTGGAAGAACAATCAGTGCTCCTAACTTTTAAGTCATCCCTTCATCCCCACTGTCAGTTTCTTAAACTTTTATTACTGCTACAAATCAATAAGAAAGTACAAATAATAGAATAGCAGATTGGCAATATGGCAAGGGTAAGATCCATCTAATTTGATAAGAAATTTAAATTGTGCCACAGCTTGAACAGACCTGCAATTAATTGGTAGCTTTCTGCTGTGGGTGATCATTGCAATGATAGTTTAGACACCAGGTTCATTTCAGTATTGCTAAGTCATATATTTGATCTTGTATAACGTGAATGGGTGTAGGTATGTAATAGATCAATAAGAATAAGACACACCCAGGAATTACTATCACATTGATGTATTTTGAGGTTTCTGAGAAACGTCTACAATTCTATTATGTATAAAAGAAGCAGATTAGAAGAAAACCTTTCTAAGTTCTTCTGGTGTCACTTTGCTTTGGTGAGGTTTTCACCATAATTTTCATGGATCATATAATTCCTCATTTCACTGTGATATGAAAGCAAATATTAGCAAAATTTACTTGTATAGACTGCCTTCTACTCAAATGTGGGCAGTTTCCTATAATTTTATCCCTAATTTCAGATTCATGACATTGTCTTCATTTTATTTTATACTTTATGTATAAACATTTTGTTTCTGTTTTGATAAAACTTGATAGCTCTTTGTAGCTACATAATTTTGACAAGTGTGGCTTCCCTCACATCACTTAGAAATTGTGAATCTTGTTTTTGTTCATCTTTTAGTGAAACAAAAGAAAAATACGGTTGGTGAATAAGGCTCAATGGCTGGTAGTACTTACTGTTTGTTCAGGGGACATGAGATCAGCTTCCAGCACTAACACTGGGTAAGTATAGGCGCCTGTAACTCCTGCTCTCAGTGATCCATTGCCCTATTCTGAACCTCACAGATGCCTACACACATAGTGCACACAACCACAAGCAAAAATACATTAATACACCAACACATTGCCATAAATGAAAATATGTTTAAAATAAAGTAAAAAAAAAAGTTGGAATGTGCATTCTGTATAAAAACTCTAGAACTCCTGCCACACTACTCTTTAGCAAAACCCACCACACAGGCTTCCTTCTCTTCTTCCCTAGTTCCCAGAACTCTTACTGAACTCAATTTCTTCAATCCACTTTTAAAATTTTTTGGATAATGAGGCTTTCATTTTTAAGAAGTGGGTTTGAGATTCACATTATTTTTGTTCTGATTGGCTTTTTTGTCAATTTGGTGCAAACCTAAGCATATGTAGAAAAAGGAACCTCAACTGAGCAAAATGCCTCCACAATACTGGCATGTGAGAAAGTGTGTGGGGCATTCCCTTGATGGACGGGTGATTTTACAGCTGACTTCCTTCATTGTGGACTATCACTGTTAGCTGAAATGAGCCCTCTCCTTCCCAAGTTTGTTTGCCCATGGTCTTCATCACAGTAATAGAAAGCAAACAGAGATAGTTTTGGTCATTGTGTTTCCCCACTTATTAAGTTTGTATTTCTGATCATATAGTTCATCATCCATACATTTTTCCAAATATCTTACTGAAAAATAAATTTCTAGATTGTGTCCATTTTTTAAATGTCTATTCACGATTTCAAGCCACATCTCCATCACAGTGCCCCCCCTCCACTCCTGCCAGTCCCACCCTCCCATCCTACTCCTCCAGAGTGGGTTGTCTCTTTTAACAATAAGACTGACTTGAAGATATTTGGAGTTCTTCAATGTGAGATAACCCTATTCTCTAGTTTTTTTTTTTAATTCTTTTAGAGAAAATGGCACATTCTTACATATTTCTGCTAACAATGTAATAGAAGTAGGTGACTCTTATGTTGATAACTCAGACTCATCTCATTCTTTCCATTCCACATCTACATTTTCAGGGACTGTTTCATATCTATTTTGCTAATTACTCATTTTACAGAAGTATATTTTTATGCTGTGTCCTGGATTTGCATTTAGGATACTTTTACTATAGAAATATAAGTCCACATTTAAAGCATATGGAAAAATCTTACTTTACATGGTTTTATTTCTCTAAATCATAAATTGGTAGAGTAACTGAAAGATGGATACAATTTGCCTATGACTGTTTCCTAAAAATAAAGTATATAGTAATGCCCATATGTGTATATGTTGTCACTGATTTCTGTGACACTCTAATGAAAAGATTGAATAGATGCAATAGAAACTTGGCTATGTAGTAATTGGGTTTTGTATAGAAAATAAGTTTTCATTTTTTAACATTTATTTATTAATTCAAGTTACATCTCCATCACAGTTCCCTCCCACCTCCCCTTCTGGTGGCACCCTACTATCCTCTTTCGTCTCTCCCTCTTTTCCTTCTTCCTGGGTGAGGAGGCCCCACATATGTCAAGTACCCTCCAGTTCCTTAGTTGCATGAGGGCTAAGAACTTCCTTCATATTGTGGCCCAACATGGCAGCCCAGTTAGGGTAAAGTGTTGCACTAACAGGAAACAGAGTCCATGACAGACTCCATCCCCCACACACACACACTTGTTAAGAGATCTCTATGAAAGCCTAGTTGCCTATTATCTATATATGTATAGGGGGGCCTATGTCTCATCTATATATGTTATTTTTTCTTTTTTGGCTAGTGTTTTAGTCTCTGTGAGCCTCTAGGGGCCTAAACTGGTTCGTTCTGTAGATCCCCTTCTGGTGTTTTGTCCTCTTTGGGTCTCTCTATTCCTCCTCCCTCACTTATACACAACTCAAATGACCTTAACTTCAAGTCTATTAGTCCTGTTGTACTGGAAAAAGATTATAGAAAATTTCCAGTGAATCACACACTTTATAATTTTATACAATATTCTCCATCTTTGTGCTGAAACTAACCCCCTTCTCGGGATGCTATGACAGCCCTCTGTTAAGAGCAATCTATTGCAGTGCCTCAGGACCCACTCCAGATGACATCATGTGCAAACCAGAACTCTCAAACTACTCTGCAACTAAGAGTTGCCTATAACCCATCTAAAGCTTTACCATCTGAGTAAAGCTTTCAGGCTACTTTTGTACTTATGTTTTAAAGTTTTCTTTAAGTACAGGGATATGTGCACCACTCAGGTCTACTCAAAATAATTCCACCTGCTTTCTTTACTGTTCTCATTGGTGTCATGAAATACCTCACAGAAGCAATTTTTGACATATGGTTTGAGGGGGTCAGTACATCATGGGAGGGAAGGCATTTCCTCTGGAGTGGAGGTAGCTGGATACACAGAGTCATCAGTCATAAACAATGAGATATCAATCTCTTGATCAGTTTGCTTCTCTTTTCCCCTTTTATTTAGTCTAAAACATCTAGTGAAATGATGCTGCTTACAATATGTATAGACATATGTCATTTTGGGGAATATCCTCCAGGACACACATAGGGCTTACATCTCCTAGGTGATACCTAAACCCAGTCAAGTTGACAGTGAAAACTAACTACCACACCTTTATTCTGTCTAGTGACATATCTGCAATACTGTTGTTATAGTAGAGTATATTATGTCCTGTTCAGCACGTTATTCTCAGATACACAGAAGTTTTAGTTTTTCAATGATTCTTAAACTTAGCACTTAAGTAATTCTACAGAGTTTATAAACATTTTAATTAGTAAGACTACTGTAAAAAATCTTACAAATGTTTCTATAACAATAAAAACTTTAAGACTCTGTATATTTGGGAAATAATTAACAATAATTGTTACATAGAGTGCAGAAAACAAGAAAATAAAAGAAACAAGTCTTTTCTTTAAAAATTGAAGAGCTCCAATCTATCTTTAGACATAGAATTAAAAAGAAGAAATCTATTTAAACATTAAAAGTGAAGCCATAAGTGCCCACAGATAGCTCAGTGGTAAAACAACTTGGTGTTCTTGCAAAGGTCATGGATATGGGGGTTGTGAGTGAGCCAGCCCTGCCTTCTGTCTGCTATGTGGTAGTGTTGGCTAGCAAAAGATCCCCTTTCATCCCTTTTGCCCTCACCACCATTGACCAACAGGAGATCTGGCCCAGATGGGGTCATAAGTGCAGAAGAGCTATCTGTGACCTTCACATGCTGCAGCACTCAGGAGAGCAGGCCCTGCACTTTCCCTAGTAAAACTGTTGTAGAGAGATTGGAATGCTGCAGGTCTAGAGTTGAAGTCAATTTATTTTATGCTATATTAAGCCCTATACATAGTCATTCCTTGGCCATCTCTGAATCAGACTTACTATTGTGTAATTAACATATAAAATCCCTTGGAATGTATTAACCAAACAGCCCACTAGCTTCTAACATCTCAAAACCTAAAAACATAATGAATATCTGACACTTACAGGAGAGATTCCTCCAACTTGCTGTAATTGCCTTTCAGATACTTCCAAACTGTATTTGACTACAGAATAAACTATACGCTCTTCCCTTTGAACTGAGAGCTGTTTTTGTTTGTTTATTTGATTGTTTGCTGTTGTTGCTGCTGCATAAACATTCCATCCCCTGAGAACCTTTCCTTAATTACTCTGTATGAGTTATAACACACTCAGAGGTTTCAAACCTAGGACCTGTTTATATGATGGACAGCTAGAGTTCAGGCCACAAATGAAAAGTCATTTCTTGGGTAATTTGCTTCTTGCGCCTCTTAGGATTCCTTAGAAAAACAGAGCAAATGACAGAAAAAGAGACAATGAAAGGTGGGAATCAGGAATGGATAGAGAATGGGAGAAACGAATAAGAACATGTTATTTTGGATGCTGAGGAGATCTGTGATTTGCAATCAACAAATATTTTTTTTTCCTTTTATGTGCTTGTAAGATCTCTTTGTGAGATCTCTTCCAGTTGATAGAGAATTATCCTCACTGGGGAGGGCAGCCAGCTTAGCTCAGCCACCTTGTCTAACTGCTAGACCAGAGTCATGAAGAAGAATATTCATTCTGTCTGTGAACCTCTTATCCCCATCCAGTTCACACATAAAATTAACTGTCTTGTAAGTCTATATTATAATTCATTTAGTTACTCATTCACTCACACTGATGCTGGGGAATCTAACTTAGAACCTTGTACAACATCACATGCTCTGAAACTAAGGTAACTTCCCATATCCAAAATTGTTACCTTAGAGATTTGTAATAGCATTTATAACCTGGATAACTGTAAAATTGATATTTCTTCTCATCCACTGAATCATGGTTGTGAATCATTCCCTTAACTCTCTGCCATAAAGACTAAAGTAGGGAAAGGGGAGATGAGTACATTTTATGATATTGTACTAAAGCAGGCTCTATGCAGTCTTTATCCCTGCTTCACCCAAGTACAGGACTTCTGGGAGAAACTTGAAGCACCAACTGAGAAATAAAACTCAAATGTTTAAAGTATAATGCAGTTTTCAAACTTTTCTGTACCTACTGGTGTACTTTTAAGTCCTCCTTTTCATCTCATGGCAACTTTATTCTAGTATTCTGTAACTCCATCAACTAAAAAATTATGAATATGAACATGGGTGTACATGTGTGAGTGTGTGTATGTGTTTAAGTGGGTACACATGTTCTGTGTGCAGATGCATGTGCTTTTTCATGCATGTGTGCATGGAAACCATAGAACAACTTTCTTCATGCCCAGCCCATCTTGTTCCTTATGGCAAGTCCTCTCATGGGACTGGAGTTCACCAAGAGGTTCAACCCAGCAAGCCACAGGGATCTGATTGTCCTCTGTGTTCGGCCAATAAGTACAAGCAAACACATCTTCATTTTTTGTTGATAGTTTTAAACATGGGTTCTAGGAATGAATAAGAGTCTGTTTGTGCATGAAATTTTACTACAAATTAAGCTATCTACTCATTCTTCATAGTACTAGAATTTAAACTAAAAATAATTTTCTAATGCTTGGGATTATTACACGATTCTGATGTCTTTGAAGTCAGAAATTTATAAAATATAACTTAAACATATTTTTCAGTATGTGATCTTAAACTTTAGTTTGTGATAATAATAAATATTTCAGGACCTACAGACATGGCTCTGCAGGAAAGAATGTACTGTTCTTGCAGCGGATTCCAGTTTGGTTTCCAGCACCCACAAAGAACTATTCATAATTACCCCTAACTCTAGCTCAAGTGGACCTGATGCCCTTTCTCTGCCTCCTCAGGAAACTGCACTCACACATGCACTAGCCACATTGCCACAAAGACATGTATATAATTTAAAATAAAACAAATCTTCAAAGTAAATAAGCAAATATTTTAGCTTCCCGCATAATACAGTGCTCAAGAGTGTTTGCGGCCATAGTAATTTATATTATCCCAATTGTGATACATCTGAGGCCTGTTTGACAAGTCCTCCACAGGATGCTTCGCTAAGTGGACCATCTCTTTGTTTTTCCCTCCCACAATTGTGGCCAAGGGCCCCATGCTGCACGAAGGCTTACCGAAGCTTGCTTAGGTCTTCAGGGTCACTGGGGGTGTTGAGAAGTCCCACTGTTTTGTATCCGTACATGCCATTGTCTACTCTATTCATAACATTTTAAGAGGCACTGCAGTTGGCAGTTCTAGTAAACAATGCGGGAAACAGTGAGCGCTGACGGGTTCCAGAACCCACATGATTTATAGAGGGATTTACGGAAAGCTGTAAGATGAAATTATAGGTGAAATAAAATAAGGTTTTTAAGCAATCTTCTGACTAAGGGTTTACAGAAAGTTTGGTATCAAAGCTGCCCAGGTAGTCTAATTACCCTGGTCTCTGTGGGTTTGCAAAACACATTCATCAAATAGGGAAAGCAAATAAGTGGGAAGATAGTAAAAGACAAGCATGCCTCTTGCACTTTTAACTGATATATAATAAAAAACTAGGCTTTCTGAAGAATAGTGCAAATTCAACAAGGGATTGAACATAATGGTCCAGTTTCAATATCATATAAACTATCATATTAAATAAAATGAGAATATGTAAGACTAAGTACCTCACCACCATGAGCATAATTAAAAAGTGATAGAAATAAAAATTTGGGAAGTTAAAAACATTTACTATTGTACATCTTAAAGAGTAAAAAAAAAAAAGTCAGCACCTACTGTTAATACATATTTACAGTTGATATGTATTATTACATCTAGTGGTTCTAAAATAATTTCAGAAACATAAGTATACAGATGCTAAGGTACAAACATGCTAAATTAAAATAATATATGAAACTATTGGAAAATCATTATTTAAGATATGATGGGGTGATGTTATGCATTCTAATGTTAATTAACCTGCTCCCGGAAACTTGCTTGCTATACATCAAGTAATTCTGTGTTACCTTGCTTGCTAACTATTGTCTCTTATTGGTTAAATAAATGCCAAGGCCTGAGATTGAGCAAAGACAGGGGTAGGTGAGACTAGGGTGCACTGGCTTCTGAAGCAGAGAAGCCTCCAAAAAAATAGAAGCCTCAAGAAGAGAAGAAGAATCAAAGGGAGAAAGGAGGACACACGCGATGGGTTTGAGAAAAGAACCTCATTCCACGTGGCTTAGAACATTGGCATAGTGTGGTGAATAACAGCTGAGGGGACGTATGTATATATGGGGTCATATTTGGGGAATACAATTATAGGCTAACTTAAATGGGTCATGATTGCTCAATTCAGTGGAAGGCTTGTTAAAATCCATCAGGTGTCTGTGTGCTTTTTACTTGTTTTTAATTTTTATTTATTACTTCAGGTTACATCTCCATCACAGTGCCCTCTTTCCACACCTCCCAGTCTCACCCTCCCACACTCTACCCCCTATCCCTTCCAACCCACTCCTTCTCTGGAGTGGATTGTCCCTATATATGAGTTCCTGCACCAGTTCAGAAGTCATATGAGGGCCAAGAGCCTCCTCATACACTGGGGGCCTACAAGGCAGCACCACTAGGGCAAAGTGTCTCATTGACAGGTAACAAAGTCTATGTTCATGTTCCTTTTGGTGTATTGGTTACTTATTTTTGTTATATTTCAGACCATACCATGCCGGAAGGCCCCTCTCCCTGTCTCACAGAAACTAAAGGCACATTCCTGAGAGTAAAGTCCATGGATCTCTAGATAACAGACTTTCGGGTGTCCCTATTTCATACTTGGGGAAATGTGTAGTCTCAGGCACTGAAGTGGGGTGCTAGCAGACCCTGGTGGGAACACATCCTCCTGCCCATCCCATGCTTGGTCCATGCTACCTTCTTAAGGTGGGAAGGATCTGGGAGAAGTAATGGGTAAGAAAAACATAATCAAAATATACTGTATGAAGAAAAGAGTTGTTTAAAAGCAAAAAGAATGAATACTGCTCTTGCAGAGGACCTAAGTTCAGTTCCAAGCATGTACACTATGCAGCTCACAACCACCTGTAAATCCAGTTGCAGGAGACCTGACACTTTGCTGTGGATTGTGTACACATCTGCACTCACATATACAAAGATTCACACACACACACACACACACACACACACACAAACACACATAATTTAAAATAAAAAATGAACTAACAACAAAACAAGAGGTATAATTTCACTTAGCTTTTCTAAGAAACAGCTAAGTTGACTCCCAGAGGGAAACACTAAACTTGGATTCAGATATAGAAAACAAGAAGGCCATCAGCAGATATACCTTTAGGGAGAAAAAATGGACCAGATACCTGGCAAAGCTGGTCTGTCCAGTATGAAATCCAGCAGTGATTTCACAGAGGTACTCTACTGAGTAAACAAACTAGAAAGCAAAGGAAGGACTCGGTTGTGTCTCACATTGTTAAATTCCTGTGGTTCTGAGGTCCAGTAACTCAGATGTTCATTGGATGGTGTAATGTGGTCTACCTAGGCAGGGAGGCTGGAGGACCTGAAATCACGCTCCTTCAAAGGATGTGAAAATAGAATCTGATGCCAGCTAATTCATCTTGATACACAGAGGTCTCAGTCGCATTCCTGAACAGACATTTAGGCTCTGAGATGCTACACAAGTAGAGAATGTGGGATTTCTGAAGTGGAATATGATGGTTCTTCTTAGAGACAGTGCAGTCTGGTTGAACATACTCTTGGGATTCACGGCTCATCAAATTGAAACAATGAAAATTAAAGTCCAAGTGTTTCTGCAGCTCTTCAAAAATTTGAATGCATATCGCTACTTCCCTTCAAATCTCGGGCCTTCAGGATGGCCTAGTGGGTAAGTGCTTGCCACCAAGGATGACTACCTGAGTTTGAAACCCAGAATCCTCAGTTTTGAAGGAGAGAAAAAACACTGAAGGCTGTTCTCTAGTCTCCACATGTGTGCCATGGCATGGTAACACAAACTAATGCATTCAACCAAAGAAAGTAGATAAAATAAAATGCAATCTACATACAATGCCCAGACCCCCACAGCATTATTATGGACATCTATTAAAGGTTTCAATACATAAATTACACCAACTTCACACAATTTCACTATGTAAAGGAAACACTTCCAATGTCATTTTGTGCAGCCCACAGAGACACAATATCAAAATTAGACAAAGATATCACAAAAGATGAAATTATGGAACTGTAGGTCATGAATATCGATGTGAAAATCTTCAACACCATTCTAGCAAATTGAAATCCACAATAAATAGGAGAGCACATACAGCAACATTGGATTCTCCACAATAATGAAACTTTGCTTTAAAAATTAGAAATCAATTGAATCCAGCAAATTAACTGAAAAAAAAATGGAAATACTTTGATTATCTTAGTAGGTGCAGAAAAAGTAATTGGCAAAATTTAAACCTGTTCATACTAAACACTTTCAGCCAACTATCTTTAATCTGATAAAGAGCATTGATGAATAGTCTACAGCTGGCACTAGAGATACCAAGGGCCCCCAGAGCCAGTACCTGTGGGCCACACGGTGCTCCTTGCTCTAGGGAACACTGTCCTGGTTAATGAGTTACTATTACACCCAGGAAGTTCCAAGTCAGTTTAGAAAAAGGATCTGTGGCTTGTACTGGTTCCCCACCTTAGTGACAAAAGACAGAACACTTGTCAGAAACCATTCAAAAAGTATATCCTGGCTCACATAATTCAGGCAGACATTAGTAGTATAATCTGGGTAAAAAGGGAAAATAGAGAGGAACATTGTACGGGCTCAGAGAAAAAGACTAAGAAATCTCTTCTAAACGGTACGAGAAATATAAGGTAGATTTATCAAACTGGCAGGTAAAAGGTCTATATATAGACAACAATTGCAGATTAGCCCCATGGTCTCCAACTTAAGCAGATTGAGAAACACCTGGAGAATTAATACATGAGATTTCTAGGTGTCTGTCTGTACATTCCCAAGAACTATCAACACTAAGAATTAACAAGACAATTAAGGGAAAAAGACCTATACAGAATGTGAGAAGTAGCCTCCAGGAGGTGAGGAGCCTAGATGGAATGAAGGGGAAGAGGGAGACAGCTCTGCTTCCCTGCAGCAATGAGGGGAGACGCTCCCCTTCACTGTGCCTTCCTTTTCCTACTTCTCTATCTCACCACAGGCCCACAGTACTAGGCCAAGGGGCCATGGATTCACACCCCTAAAGTCATTAGATAAGTTTAATATTTCAGGCTTCAACTCATTTTCCTCAAGTGCTTAACAGCATGAAGAAGTACCAAAAGCACACTAGCAATAAATACTTCTAAATTTTAATTTCTACTACAATTAGAATGAAACATATCTAATTTTTAAAAGAATGAGAAAACATTGTAAAAGTTTTAAGGAAGCACAGTATATATGAAATTTAAGAAATCTTGTCAGGAGAAATATATATGATGCTATGTACACAGCTTTCTACAATAAAAATGCTCATGAGATTCATGTATACACATAATAAAATTTTAATCATACTTTTAGGGGTTTATTCTTTCTTTTGAGAAATTAGAGGACTGACTTTATAATTTGCAGAGAAAGAAAATCATGAAAATACAACCTAATTTTTAAAATTAAACAGGATATGCACTAGGAACTGAGAAGAGTGCTTAGTGGGTAGAAATTGAAAAACAAACATGAGGACTTGAGTTTATATCCCCATAACCCATGTAAACGCTAAAAGCAATGGTCATGTGTCAAACCCTAATACTGGGAAGGTAGAGGCAAACTGAGTTTGGAACTCGCTGACTAACTACCCTGGTTGAAATGTTAAGATCCAGGATCAGCAAGAAACCCTGTCTCCAAAACTAAGGAGTATATCAATAGAGGTAGTTAGTGTAGATCTCTGAGCGCCATACACAGACATACTGACAAGTGAATCTGCACACACACCATGTGCACATACACAGACTGTGTATCTATATGCACTATTTTATATAATATTATATATTATATTATATTATATATATATACATATATATATATAAACTACTAGAGTTCAAGACATTATAAAATTAAAGACAATTTTGTACTGGTACAAGAAATAATAAAATACACTAAATGTGCAAGTTCTAGAAAGTAAAAAGTAATCATCAGTGTTAAATATTTTTAACAAAATTATCACAGAAATGATTGTTGTTGCTGTGGTGTTTTTGTTTTGTTTTGTTTTTAACAACTGGATATCTTTTAAGGGATTGCATAACAAAGTTTATTTTTTTATTTATTTGTGTGTGTATGTGTATGTGTGTATGTGTGTGTATGTATGTGTGTATGTGTGTGTATGTGTGTATGTGTGTGTATGTGTGTGTATGTGTGTGTATGTGTGTGTATGTGTGTGTGTATGTGTGTGTATGTGTGTCTGTATGTGTGTATGTGTGTGTATGTGTGTATGTGTGTATGTGTGTATGTGTGTATGTGTGTGTATGTGTGTATGTGTGTATGTGTGTGTATATGTGTAAGTGTGTGTATGTATGTGTGTATGTGTGTATGTGTGTGTATGTGTGT